>OW804096.1:149078314-149083314 GCA_942159475.1 Sthenelais limicola
AGTCCCCAACCTCTACACTCTACCCTGTCTCCTTCCCTCCTCACCCTAGTCCCCAACCTCTACACTCTACCCTGTCTCCTTCCCTCCTCACCTTAATCTCCAACCTCTACACTCTACCCTGTCTCCTTCCCTCCTCACCCTAGTCCCCAAGCTCTACACTCTACCCTGTCTCCTTCCCTCCTCACCCTAGTCCCCAACCTCTACACTCTACCCTGTCTCCTTCCCTCCTCACCCTAGTCCCCAACCTCTACACTCTACCCTGTCTCCTTCCCTCCTCACCCTAGTCCCCAACCTCTACACTCTACCCTGTCTCCTTCCCTCCGCACCCTAGTCCCCAACCTCTACACTCTACCCTGTCTCCTTCCCTCCTCACCCTAGTCCCCAACCTCTACACTCTACCCTGTCTCCTTCCCTCCTCACCTTAATCTCCAACCTCTACACTCTACCCTGTCTCCTTCCCTCCTCACCCTAGTCCCCAAGCTCTACACTCTACCCTGTCTCCTTCCCTCCTCACCCTAGTCCCCAACCTCTACACTCTACCCTGTCCCCTTCCCTCCTCACCCTAGTCCCCAACCTCTACACTCTACCCTGTCCCCTTCCCTCCTCACCCTAGTCCCCAACCTCTACACTCTACCCTGTCTCCTTCCCTCCTCACCCTAGTCCCCAACCTCTACACTCTACCCTGTCTCCTTCCCTCCTCACCCTAGTCCCCAACCTCTACACTCTACCCTGTCTCCTTCCCTCCTCACCCTAGTCCCCAACCTCTACACTCTACCCTGTCTCCTTCCCTCCTCACCCTAGTCCCCAACCTCTACACTCTACCCTGTCTCCTTCCCTCCTCACCCTAGTCCCCAACCTCTACACTCTACCCTGCCTCCTTCCCTCCTCACCCTAGTCCCCAACCTCTACACTCTACCCTGTCTCCTTCCCTCCGCACCCTAGTCCCCAACCTCTACACTCTACCCTGCCTCCTTCCCTCCTCACCCTAGTCCCCAACCTCTACACTCTACCCTGCCTCCTTCCCTCCGCACCCTAGTCCCCAACCTCTACACTCTACCTTGTCTCCTTCCCTCCGCACCCTAGTCCCCAACCTCTACACTCTACCCTGTCTCCCTCCCTCCTCACCCTAGTCCCCAACCTCTACACTCTACCCTGCCTCCTTCCCTCCTCACCCTAGTCCCCAACCTCTAATCTCTACCCTGCCTCCTTCCCTCCGCACCCTAGTCCCCAACCTCTACACTCTACCCTGTCTCCTTCCCTCCTCACCCTAGTCCCCAACCTCTACACTCTACCCTGTCTCCTTCCCTCCTCACCCTAGTCCCCAACCTCTACACTCTACCTTGTCTCCTTCCCTCCGCACCCTAGTCCCCACCCTCTACACTCTACCCTGTCTCCTTCCCTCCTCACCCTAGTCCCCAACCTCTACACTCTACCCTGTCTCCTTCCCTCCGCACCCTAGTCCCCAACCTCTACACTCTACCCTGTCTCCTTCCCTCCTCACCCTAGTCCCCAACCTCTACACGCTACCCTGCCTCCTTCCCTCCTCACCCTAGTCCCCAACCTCTACACTCTACCCTGTCTCCTTCCCTCCTCACCCTAATCTCCAACCTCTACACTCTACCCTGCCTCCTTCCCTCCTCACCCTAATCTCCAACCTCTACACTCTACCTTGTCTCCTTCCCTCCTCACCCTAATCTCCAACCTCTACACTCTACCTTGTCTCCTTCCCTCCTCACCCTAATCTCCAACCTCTACATCGCATTATTGTATCCATAATTCACCACATATCACTGCCTGTTATTTATCAATATTAGTGCAAATGTCAAGACTCAAATTTAACTGTCTAGTCAAATTGCAGGCAAGGGTACAAATTAGAACAGCATGGATTAGCTGTGGCTTATGCACCGCGCTATACTGTATGCATATATTGGGGGGGGGGGGGAGGGGGGGGGGGAGATATGAGTGAGAGGAGTTTGTATGAAGGTTGGGGGAGGGGGAGGGGAGAGGGAGGGGTAGGGGAGAGGGAGGGGAGGGGGAGCGGGAGGGGAGGGGGAGGGGGAGAATATGAGTGAGAGGAGTTTGTATGAAGGTTGGGGGAGGGGGAGGTAGGAGGAGGGGGAGGGGAAGAGGGATGGGGATGGGGAGGTGGAGGGATGTATGAGTGAGAGGTGTTTGTGTGAAGGCTGGGTGGGGGGAGAGGGAGATATGAGTGAGTGGTGTGTGGATATGGAGGCGTTGATCGGAGGCTTATCTGGAGATGATGTTTGTGGATAGATTAGGATAATCCCACTCCAGTGATAGAGACAGAGTGAGATAGGTAGGGCAGGTAGAGCGTATGGGGGGGGGGGAGGGAAGAGATGGGGGTATAGGGGGAGAGGGGGGAGAGGGGAGGATGGGAGGAGAGAGAGAGGGGAGAGAGAGGAGAGGGAGGAGAGGAGAGAGCCCTGGAGAGGGCAGGGGTAGGGGGAGTGGAGAGAGAGGAGAGTGATAGAGAAGGGAAAAAGAAGAGAGAGAAAGGGAGGGGGAGAGGAGCGAGAGAGGAGAGGAGAGAGATAGAGAAGGGAAAAAGAGGAGAGAGAGAGAGAGAGGAGAGGAGAGTGATAGAGAAGGGAAAAAGAGGAGAGAGAAAGGGAGGGGGAGAGGAGCGAGAGAAGCAGAGCAAAGACGGAGAGAAGAGACTCAGCAGTTAAACCACAAATATAGGGAAAATAGTGGAAAACAGTATGAATTACAAGCTGCAGAAAGTTATAAAGAAGGACCGGGTCGCGTTGGGACAACAAGAACATAGAGTAGGAGGTAAAACATGAACAGAAGCAGAGAAGTGCAGACATTGAGACAAGGATTGCTTTCCTAAAGGCTTTTATTCTCTGATCAGCTTGTAAGGACACGTGGGAAAAACTCGTGGTGAAAAAGTAGCAGATTTGATACTGCGCTAAATAAAACCTGGTGTAATTGGGCGTGGAAGAGAGAGATTGGGGGAAATTATACCTCCTTAATAAAAACATGCTTCTGCGCATGTCTCCAGTCACCATGGCAACCAGCTATATTTAGCTCATGGCGGCTGTAAGCGTCCTTAGGTTGCCATAGTAACAGATAATCTATAAATAGCCTGATAGAGGACAGCACCCGTTCTATCCCAAACTTTACCCAGAATCCTTCAGTAAGTTCCCGGATTGTCCAGCCTTCCTCCAGCATATTATGTCACGTGACTTCGTGCCAGCCTGTCACATGACGTAAATTTTCTTTACTTTTAATTTTTCTTTATTTAGTTTTCACAGAGACGAGATGTTTTGACCAAAAAGTGAATAAAGTAGATATTGATTGTGGTGAGGGTTACATGGACAGTCTATATGTGGGTCAGATTTTCAGAAAATGTACAATTCACCTTCACCAATCCTCTCAAATAACCCATATTTCAGACGAAAATAAAGTTAAATACACAGTTCAACCTAATTGAACAGATTGCTAGAATCAAAGCAATGCCAAATATACTCGAATTTATCTAGTATTGACCAAATTACAGCCTAATTTAGCAGAATTTACTAAATGAGTACAGCTGCCAATTGTACATTTTCCCAAAATCTGACCCATATAGACAGCCACAATTAGTGGGCAAACATAAATACATACATAGATTGAGGTGTACATGTCCCTAGAGAAGGGGAAATATTTATGTAAATATAATGGATATAATTATGTAAATTACATCAGAATGGGGTCAATAACGCAGTGCATTAAATGGTAATGTTATATTGTAACGCCGTGGCAGAATGTCACAACACACATCGATATATGTTCCGTTATGTGAGATTCTGAACGAACACTTTGTGTAAACCAAATATAGGGCAGAAACAGAACAATAGTATAAACCCACTAGTGCAATATGCATGTGTTATCCCACTAGTGCAATATGCATGTGTTATCCCACTAGTGCAGTATGCATGTGTTATCACACTAGTGCAATATGCATGTGTTATCACACTAGTGCAATATGCATGTGTTATCCCACTAGTGCAATATGCATGCGTTATCACACTAGTGCAATATGCATGTGTTATCCCACTAGTGCAATATGCATGCGTTATCACACTAGTGCAATATGCATGCGTTATCACACTAGTGCAATATGTATGCGTTATCACACTAGTGCAATATGCATGCGTTATCACACTAGTGCAATATGCATGCGTTATCACACTAGTGCAATATGAATGCGTTATCACACTAGTGCAATATGCATGCGTTATCACACTAGTACAATATGCATGTGTTATCACACTAGTGCAATATGCATGTGTTATCCCACTAGTGCAATATGCATGCGTTATCACACTAGTGCAATATGCATGTGTTATCCCACTAGTGCAATATGCATGCGTTATCACACTAGTGCAATATGCATGTGTTATCACACTAGTGCAATATGTATGCGTTATCACACTAGTGCAATATGCATGCGTTATCACACTAGTGCAATATGCATGCGTTATCACACTAGTGCAATATGCATGCGTTATCACACTAGTGCAATATGAATGTGTTATCACACTAGTGCAATATGCATGTGTTATCACACTAGTGCAATATGCATGTGTTATCACACTAGTGCAATATGCATGTGTTATCACACTAGTGCAATATGCATGCGTTATCACACTAGTGCAATATGCATGCATTATCACACTAGTGCAATATGCATGTGTTATTCCACCACGAGACATACCAGGGACATATTCATGCATTATTACACTGGTGTGATAACGCTTAGTATTGTCACATATGGCATAACCCATCCTCAGACGCCATCGATACATGATAATGAGGTGAGCCCAGAGAGAGGCATGGCCACCTGCAGGACTAATGACTTGGCGCTACTGAGATTCTGGCAGTGGAATCTAGAGGCAAACCAACAAAATAAACAACATCAATTATGTAGAGAGAAAAAACTGGTGAGTCATTGTACCAAGTGACTTGTGTGTGATATTGAACCAGGGCTGGTA
>OW804096.1:149090814-149106237 GCA_942159475.1 Sthenelais limicola
AGACCTCACACCCTACACACTGTGCCCAGTGGGGACGTGATCTGTACATAGCAGCCATGGGATATCTGGGCCCAGACCACACCCATGGAATAATAACTTTGTTATCACATTCTCCAGCTAGGATACCACTGTGTCTAGAATAGCGTGCAAACACCTGTGGCAATGAGATGTGTGAGTTCTATGGTTCCTAGTGTCTGTGGTCATTGTTGATTTCTAAGCACATAGTCGTTTGCCCCCCCCCCCCCCCCCTCCACCTCCTAAACAATCCAAACCCATGGCCGCAAGGATGCCGAAGTCTTCACAGCGAGACAAGTAGAGGATTCAGCTTGTCCCATGGTGGGGCCGGACAGGTTGATTCTACAGATGTCAGACAATTTACACAATAATGCATCTAAACTCAAAGCTAGGTTAGGATGTTGTGAGTGCCTGCACATGGTAGATAATTCATCTAAACTCAAAGCTAGGTTAGGATGTTGTGAGTGCCTGCACATGGTAGATAATTCATCTAAACTCAAAGCTAGGTTAGGATGTTGTGAGTGCCTGCACATGGTAGATAATTCATCTAAACTCAAAGCTAGGTCAGGATGTTGTGAGTGCCTGCACATGGTTAAAAGAGAGGTCCATGGGAGGAGTTTATGATTTAGTACAATGGCGGCCGATGTCTGTAAGCTAAGAAAGAGCACAAGGTTCTTGTATAAGTGACCCGATCTGCATTGTTTGGTTTGGTCTATCCAACCCTAGGGATTGGCACTAGGGTCGCCTAGTCCAGATTTAACATGCAGACATTTGTATAGTGAGATGGTATTTTATAATGAGATGGTATTGTTACTCTACTCTCAACCAATGTAAGTACCACCAGGCGAGCTGGAATCCTCCCATTTGCTGGAGCGCCCCTCTGATTGGCTAGCATAATAGCAATAAAAGTTTTCTAAATCTAAATCTAAATAGAGTTCACCCACCTTTACATGGTTCTGTAGTTGGAAATATAATTTCTGACTCACCTGCAGAAGAGAACAATAAGATATACATGATTAATAATCATTGAAGTCAAATTAACAAGGAAATAAATAATCATAAACACATAAACTACTGCTACACATGGCTATGCATGGGTGGAGGAACATAATATAGGGACATCAGTGAACACTAGGCATGGACAGGATGGATGGATAGATGGATGGATAGATGGACAGGATAGATGGATGGATAGACAGGATAGATGGATAGATGGACAGGATAGATGGATAGATGGACAGGATAGATGGACAGGATAGATGGATAGATGGACAGGATAGATGGACAGGATAGATGGATGGATAGGATAGATGGATAGATGGACAGGATGGATGGATGGACAGGATAGATGGACATGATAGATGAATGGATAGGATAGATGGATGGACAGGATAGATGGATGGATAGGATAGATGGATGGATAGGATAGATGGACAGGATAGATGGATAGATGGACAGGATAGATGGATAGATGGACAGGATAGATGGATAGGATAAATGGATGGACAGGATAGATGGATGGATAGGATAGATGGATGGATAGGATGGATGGATAGATGGATGGATAGACAGGATAGATGGATAGATGGACAGGATAGATGGATAGATGGACAGGATAGATGGACAGGATAGATGGATAGATGGACAGGATAGATGGACAGGATAGATGGATGGATAGGATAGATGGATAGATGGACAGGATAGATGGATGGACAGGATAGATGGATAGATGGACAGGATAGATGGACAGGATAGATGAATGGATAGGATAGATGGATGGACAGGATGGATGGATGGACAGAATAGATGGACATGATAGATGAATGGATAGGATAGATGGATGGACAGGATAGATGGATGGATAGGATAGATGGATGGATAGGATAGATGGACAGGATAGATGGATAGATGGACAGGATAGATGGATAGATGGACAGGACAGATGGATAGGATAAATGGATGGACAGGATAGATGGATGGATAGGATAGATGGATGGATAGATGGATAGGATAGATGGATGGATAGGATAGATGGATGGATAGGATAGATGGATGGATAGATGGATAGATGGACAGGATAGATGGATAGATGGACAGGATAGATGGATAGATGGACAGGATAGATGGACAGGATAGATGGATAGATGGACAGGATAGATGGATAGATGGACAGGATAGATGGATAGATGGACAGGATGGATGGACAGATGGACAGGATGGATGGACATAGATTAGATGTATCATCAGCTCCTGTCTCAACCCCTCTCCACCCCATCACCACATTTAATCCCTCTACCCACCCTCACCCTGCTCCACCCCTTTCTACCCCACCCCCACCCCTCCCTACTCCACCCCTTTCTACTTTAAGCCTTTAATCAGGGAATGATGAGAGGCCAGGGCCGTCTGTGTCTGTGTATAATTGTAATCGCTTTATGAGATGGATTGTGTTATGGTATGGATAAAGGGGTAGGGGAGATAGAGAGAGAGAGGAGAAAGAGAGATGGAGAGGAGAGAGAGAGGAGAAAGAGGAAAGAGAGGAGAGAGAGGGGAGAGAGAGAGAGGAGAAAGAGGGAGAGAGGGAGGGAGGAGAGACAGGAGGAAGAGGAGCGCAAGAGAGGGGGGAGGAGAGAGAGGGAGAGAGGAGAGAGAGAGGGGAGAGAAGAGAGAGAGGAGAGAGAGGGAGGAGAGGGAGGAGAGAGAGGAGAGAGAGGGGAGAGAGGAGAGAGAGGAGAGAGGGGGAGAGAGAGGGAGGAGAGAGAGGAGAGAGAGGAGAGAGGGAAGAGAGAGAGGGAGAGAGAGAGTGAGGGAGAGAGAGGAGAGAGAGGAGAGAGAGGAGAGAGAGAGGAGAGAGAGAAAGAGTGGAGAGGGAATAGAGGGATACTAAAGAGAGAGAGTAAAGGGAGAGGCAGGGGAACAGAGGGAGGAGTAGAGGGAGAGCAGAAAGGAGAGGGGAAATGGGAGAAACAAAAGGAGAGAGGAAGCAGTGGGGAGGCACTATGATAGGCAGCCATACCTACATCTACATCTAAAGCAACACAAGTGTGAACAGTGGATCAATACTATATGGGTCAGATTTTCAGAGAATGTACAATTGGCACCTCTAGACATTTAGGAAATATTGCTAAATTAGGCTAAACTATTATAAATACCGGGTATATCTGAGTATATTTAGTATCACGTTGATTTAAAGTATCTGTTTAGTTATGTTAAACTACATTTTAAAGCTCATTTCTGTCTTAAATGTGGGTTATTTGAGAGGATTGGAGCGGGTGAATTGTACATTTTCTGAAAATATGACCCATATGCCTCACACCTCACATGGCCCGGGGACATGTATATAATCTTACAGATTATTGTGTTTCCCTTTGTTGCATCAAACCTGCTGCATGGGTTGCTCGACAGTTTGATGTGGCTTACTGGGGCTCATATGTACAACTACTGTAAGCACTCATATTGGTATTCACCTATAACCCAGTAAAAATACAATCAAGAAACAAAATTAAACTTTACAACCACTTGCATTAAACTATATTAAAGTCCGTTACCACAAAATGATTGACACTATAGTCACAAAACGGACCATAAACAGTCTCAAACATCATGACTGACCATTGAACAATATTTTAGGTTAAACATCGCCTATGTTCAACAAACGAGATTTGCCCGGAAGACCTGCATGCCACTTGGCTTGCAGACGGTATATTCTTTTCTGATTGATTGTATGTATTGTCTGTTCAGAATAAAAATCCTATATATATATAAAACTTATTTGTGATCCGTTTTAGGAAAATGAGTCAAAAGTCGCATAAATGGATTTCGAGATATCATCCTATTTGAAAGGGGAGATCAAGCTGATTCCAATGATAGTAAACACTATGAAACCTAATATACATTTCTATATTTTATGTTTGATATATCTTATTTTTGAAAAAAATAAGTTTACAATGTTTCTGAATGGGTAATTACCTGTAAAGTAACTAAATATACTCCATATGAAGGCCTTCAAAACGCAAGGATCCATTTAATACAATGTCCCGAAATTTGTTACATGAATTTATATGACTATAAGCGCTAAACCCTCTAAAAATCAAAACATTCTACGGTCCAAGATTAAACATATGTCAAAATTATACGGGGTCTGTTCTAAACAGACGCAAGTTCTTATCTATAAAACAACAATTCTACCACACATCGACTATGGTGACATCTTCTATAACTCAGCGTCCCAGACCCATCTTAACAGGCTGCAATGTTTACAAAATTCAGCCCTAAAGATAGCTCTGGGGCTGCCAAAATTAACCAGTACCAAAGAAATTCATACTAAACTTAATATGCCGTCGTTAAAATCTAGAAGGGAAAACCACTTACTAGATAGAGCTTTTTTGAGGATGAGAAAGGAGGAGTATATAGACAAAAGACAGCTAAACCTTAGAAACCTCTCAGAGGGGAATGTTATGAAGGTTCCACACCCTAAGAATGATATCTATAGAAAATCCTATTTATTCTCGATGCCAACCCTATGGAATAGTTTGCCATCAAATGTTCGATCGACTGAAACCAGGAAACAATTTAGAAGATACTTAAAAAAAGACTACTACTTAACGAATGATCAGTTCCTGCATAAGGATGATTGTACATGAAAAGGAGAGTGTTATATGGTTACAGTAATGACGTAGGAAGTCATTTCTTCCTCCCTACAAATTGTATTTTAGGGAAAACTCATTTAAGTAAATATCTATAAATGAGATCTAACACCTTAAGGTATGTAAATCCTAAATAATGAAAAATCGAGATATCGATTCCGTCCATTTCCATTGTCCTATCCCTGTTAATTCATTGTTGTAATATGTATATAATTCTACAAAAGTAGAAGGGGTGACTTTTCTTAAAAAGTCTTATCCAACTATTAGATCGCATAAATGATTGATTGTAATTTCTATGTAAATTGTCTAACTAATTATTTACCTTGGAATCTCTCATAATGATTGCATTAATACCGATGTTACCGTTGTAGAAACATTTTAGGTATGTGATTGTCCAGTAATACATTAACCAGTATACTTAGGTTAATGAGCTCAAGTTCATAACTGTTAACTAGTAAAAACCAGAGCTACAAAAGCAATCAAGTATTATAATATCCTAACAGCAGTAACCTGTAATGGTGTACTGATTACAGTATGTAACCCGCTATTATCATATGTAGTTTAATGCATGATACAAATCTGGGAATTGTCAATGATTGTTTACACTAATTTTGTCCCACGGGACCCTAAGTCGATCTTGAAATCCTATGTTCAAAAAGGACTAGCTGGAAGAGCTACTCGCGTACGCGTCTAGAGGACCAAGCCCTTTTCATGATGTAATTGTTGATTTATATGAATAAAAATTCTTATATATGTTCATATTACCACTAGGGAATGTGTGTATAATTGTACTGTTAGTATGCCACCTAGTGGGACCGCACAAAGGTTTGCGCTAGTGCACCACCACCGAGTCACTTGCTGCAGCGGTCGCCATTGGGACAGTTCGCCTTGGAAAAAATTCTAATAATGCCTAAACCTTGTGCTGCTAAGCTAATAATGCCTAAGCCTTGTGCTGTTAATACCAATGTTTATGACTACCCAACTGTTGATCGTGTCAACTCATTTCATTATGTTGGAGGTCTTAGATCACAAATGAACCTCGAAGCCTGGAAACACGAGTTGCAATGGGAGAGTAACCCTATCTTGCGCCAATACTTGCTTGACGGTGTTGAATATGGCTTCTGTATTGTCGATGAAAACTGTGTGATTGAGCCGTATGAGGCCAGGAATTATAGCAGCGTTCTTGTCTCCTCTGCTCATAAATTTGTCTCTGACTTGTTGTACACTGAAGTTCAAGAAAGGAAATATGTGTTATCTGAGTGTAAACCAGTGTGTGTGCACGCCCTTGGGGCGGTTCCCAAATCAGATGGTTCTTACCGCCCCATAACGGACTGTAAGCGCCCGTTGTACAAGAGCATCAATAATTACATGTCTTCTACAGCCCTGCCTTTTTCCTTCTCTCACATCAGTTCAGTGACGGAGATGTTGCTCCCATCCGACTACATGGCTGTGACAGACATCTCGGCAGCATACAGATCAGTATCCATCCGACCTGAACATCGGAAGTACCAAGGAATCTCATGGGATTTTGGTTCTGGTGCGAAGTACTATACTGACTGTAGACTATGTTTTGGCATCAGTTGTGCCCCCTTCATTTTTACAGCTATAACCAATTTTGTTTGCAAGTGTATGCTACGAAGGGGTCATGTCAAAGTGTGTTCCTATATCGACGATTTCATTGTCATAGGATCTACAGAAGATGAATGTCTATGTGGCCAATCAGCCCTGATAAGGCTGCTGGGTAGCCTTGGTTTCCACGTCTCTTGGAAGAAGTGTACCTCAGCCAGCCAACTAACAAGATACTTGGGTATACTTATTAACTCAGATTGTATGACCCTTTCCCTCCCGCCGGACAAATTGGAGAAGCTCTTCTCAGAGCTCAAGTTCTTTGAGGGGAAGACAAAAGCCACTAAACGCCAGCTACAGCGGCTTTGCGGTACCTTATGTCACTGTGCCAAAGTTGTGAGAGGGGGGAGAGCCTTTTCACATTATGTTGTGGACCTCTTGAAAGGTTTACCTGACGGCAATCCTACACTCACTCTCTCCTCACGTTTCAAGCTGGACTTGGAATGGTGGCGCAACTTCGCTAGTGATTTTAATGGTTCTGCTACTATCGTTAAGTTCAACTTTGGCCTTGGTCCCACCTTCTTCAGCGATGCAAGTATGAATGGATATGGATTCTTCTGTGGTGTTGATTGGCAAGCCGGCTACTTCTGCCTCGACCGAGTTCCAACTGACCTCGTCCTCCTGAATGTTGATCACAAACATTGGGAGTCTCTTGTCCCTGATATCCCTATGTCTGACGCCAATATCAATGTTTTGGAGATGATAGCCATACTTCAAGCCTTGCGTCGCTTATGCCCTCATCACCAAGGCAGCCACATAGTCGGTTTCACAGATAACATGCAGGCTATGTCCATTGTCAATAAAGGGTCTACCACCAGCGATGCTTGTATGTCGGTGTTGAGAGACATCTTTTGGACTTGTGTACAGAATGATTGTTTTGTGTCACTGAACTATATACCTACCGATGAGAATGCAGGGTGCGACAAGATCGCCTCCCGAACGCCCGAGACGTGTTGATTTTGGCTTCGGGCGGGTAGATTTCTAATCTACACGTCCTTGGACGGGTAGATTTTTGGACTAACATTAGTGTACCATTTCCCATTACCAAAGTGTTTAATTTGCCCCAGACCTACCGGCAATAAAAACTATAACATTGATCGTCATTTCTTTGAATCTCCCGCAGTATAGTGGCCGTTTTCAAGGCTATTCCAGCCCTTGAATTAATTTATTTTCTCAACTTCAAGGCTTTCAATGTCCCACACATACCCTGCAGTATAAGATACTGAAAGTCCTAAAAGTCCGAAATTTCTAAACAGGTTGTTTTCATGCATTGTCTATAGCTATACCAATTTCCTACTATTCAAATTACATTTTTATCTTGATATATTTCGACTTAATATTTTAAGCAAGATCATACACTGTACTAATTACAATATCCTTGAATACTCAATCACTCAAACACATCTCAATGGATGCTAATTTCTACTCTGTCTCTTACTCCCTTTCCTTCACCTCGGAGGGAGGGTAACTTTGGCGTTTTACCCGCCAGCATCATTTGTTACCCGTTACACTGCTGAGCCCAAGGAAATTTAACTTTCTTTTTTTCATAATAAATGTTTCCAAGCATTCTTGGGGGAAATTGTGAAATCCTATTTGTATTCCTCCATTACAAATATTGAAGAGGTAATATTCATATTGTGTTAATGCCTTCTTTGGATGTAATGTGTTTAATTACATTTATCATTAGGCATGTGTCTATAAATTATGTTTATGTATCACTTGAATATATAGGTAAATGTGTATGATTTTGGACTTACTTCAAGATTAGAACACTAAAGAAAGTAGATTTATTATCAAGCAATATCGATGACATATATAATATATAGGGAGTCTCAGATATTATAAAGATGTCATTTAAATGTTTCGCCTAAAGGGGGGTCTAAAACTGCTGGGCAGGTGGAATTTTGAGGTGGGCAGGTAGATTTTAAATCACCCTGCCCGGGGGCATGTTGATAATTTGGATCTTGTCGCACCCTGGAATGTTACTGCTGATATGCTCTCGCGCATCAGTTCTACTAATTCGATCAAATGTGTATTATCTTCGCCTCTATGTTGCAGTGAACCTAATTGACCTGGACGCAGCTGTTTCTTCAATGATCTCCGCTGGTTGGTCAAAGTCTACACTTAACGTAAGGAATTCTCAGTGGAAACGGTTTATCCTGTTCTGCACAAACATCAACGCTGTTCCTGTGCCTTGTTCAGTTAGAACCGTCATGAGGTTTCTGGTACACTTGTCGGAGACTTGCACCTACACCACTGTCAATAACTACCTCTCTGCCATAACAGTGCTACAGAAATTTTATGGTTTCGACGCGGATTTCAGATCACAGTTTTCTCTGAAGCTGCTAATGTCTGGCATTAAGAACGTCGTCGGCGCTCCACCTTTACAGAAGCTGGCCGTCACCCCTGCTCAGTTGATCAAGATGTTTGATATTATGCCAATCACCGAGCTTAATATGTCCTTGTGGGGTCTAACAATATTGGCCTTCAGGTCCCTTCTGCGGAAGTCTAACCTAGTTCCAGATGGCAGTGTGGATTCTCATGTAATAAGCAGAGCATGTGTTGAGAGGTGTAGTCAAGGTATCATTATTACGGTGTCCTCATCCAAGACACTCAGATCTACGGACAAGCCCCTCAAGATACCAATTTATTTTGCTAATAACAAAGTTTTGTGTGCGGCCACTATGTTACTTGACCACTTGGAGAATTTCCCTGCCCCGTCTACCTCGCCACTCTTCCTTAAGAGGAAAGGTTCTAGCCTCGTGCCTATCACTTATGGTGATTTTCTGAGTTTCGTCAAGGATAGGATGTCTTCAATTGGCATTGATCCAAAATATGCAGGCACTCATTCCCTCCGGCGCAGTGGTGCCGCCTATCTACACTCTATAGGAGTACCGTTGCAGGATATCAAGTGTTGTGGAAACTGGAATAGTTTGGCGGTACTTATCTACTTGACCACCCCCTTCTCAAGGAAGTGCGACCTAGAGTTGTTGGTCGCGGACACTTTATCATAATATGTTGTTTTTTGTTTGGGTTTTGGAGTTTATCTTGCCGGCTCAAGGCACTACCTGTGTTTGGTTAGTTTATTCAACGTCCCATTATATGTTCATATTACCACTAGGGAATGTGTGTATAATTGTACTGTTAGTATGCCACCTAGTGGGACCGCACAAAGGTTTGCGCTAGTGCACCACCACCGGGTCACTTGCTGCAGCGGTCGCCATTGGGACAGTTTGCCTTGGAAAAAATTCTTTTGCTTTTTGATAAAGGAGTTTATCTCGCCGGCTCAAGGCACTACCTGTGTTTGGTTAGTTTATTCAACGTCCCATTATATATATATAAAGACATCTTGTGCTAAAAAAAAACTCTTTGAAAAATATCAATTTTGCGACTTGTGACTCATTTTCCTGAAACACATCACATTTATATCTGTGTGTATACAGTGGCTATATCTAATCCCCTCAATCCTCCCAGAGACATGCGCAGTCATATCTATCTTTCCATTGGCTCATTTCAAATCACGACCAATCTATTTATAGATATATGGGGAATAGCATCAATTGGGTGATAATCCTTTCCGCTTTCCAGTATAGAAATCCCTGCTGTACTGACTGCCAGGTGTGGGTGCAGTCTCGACCAATAGGAATGCAGGGATTGAGTGTGTGCGGGGCTGGTGTATTGACTGTTACATTGAGTGCGGGACTACACTTACTGCGGGACTGTAATCTAGAACCGGAAGTGTTGCTTTACTATTTGATGTCATGACAAACGCTACCTGAGACAAAGGAAGTGACGTCACGACCTTTCCACTGCCATCTTGTGGCAGGGAGAGAAAGCAAGACATGTGAGAGAGCCTCTCTCCGGGAGGAGGAAGAGATATTTGTATAAGGTCATCCAGAAACAACAAAGATGGCGGAAATTAGTTGTTACTAGGGTTACATGTCTACATGTATAGGTTATATTAACACTGCAGCCTCAGCTTTTCTCAGGTTGGTAGGTCGGTATATCTTTTCTTTTTTTTTAGCAGATGTCAAAATTGTTTTAGGTCGCAAGTAGGCGTCGTTATGGGACCCAAAATATTGATTCTTTACTTTTGTTATTATACTTTATTTTGGGTCAGTAGAGACATTTCAATTTTATTTTTCAAATGTCTTAAAAGCACTTGAGTCTGCGGCAATTGTTTAAGATCGGTCTGGGACCAGAAACAAAGCTAATTTTATTGATGCCTTACCAAGAGTAATATTATGATGTAATTTGATGTAATTTGTCAACATTGTTTCCAAAGTTAGTTTTTGTTTTGAGTGTAATTAGACCCAGTACTTGTGTGTCTGGTGAGGCCCGTATTGTCTTACTGCAGGCTTCAAGTGGAGCAGGAGCACTGCAGCAATTAATCACCAACACAATGATATCTGTACAATAGGGCGCTTGCATAGCCGCCATTTTGAATCTAGATTCACATGGAATTATGGAACTAATGGTACAGTGTAAAATCTAAAAAGAACATGCCATGTCCAGCATGGGATATTTATCAATTCTCTAATGTCAATATACATGTTTCAATAAAACTACTCCCCGTCGTTCCCATCATGCATTTGGTTGATATAGATCATTTATAAAAGCTATGTTATTGGTGAAAATATTCTTGAAATTTTACATAAAAATGTTGCCAAATAGTTAATGTCAGATTTCATTCTAATCAATCCCAAGATGCACTGTAACATACAGTGGGGTTGTCATGGCAACCAATTTGTTTTTCTTTACTAAGATTACCACTGAAATTTAAATTCATGGCTCGATTTCTTTTAAATTTTCATGATTTAGAGCATATAATAAAGCTAACTTGTTGAAATTGAATTGGAAAATACTTTTTTTATTCTTCTTTTTCAGTTGCTTAGAATATTCACGCTCCTTTAGCCAACTCGTTAGTTAACCTGTATAAATGTATAGCATTGTTAGGAGGGGGAGGGGGAGGGGGAGTAGGGGGAGGTATAGGGGGGTAGTTGCTATTTAGACATATCAAAGCCAAACGAGTAAATACACTAACGAGGTCTATACGGGTCACATCTTCAGAAAATGTACAATCTTCAGAGCTAGACATTCAGTAAATTCTGCTAAATTAGACTGTAAAATGGTCAATACTAGGTATATTGGTATTGACTTAATTCCAAGAATCTGTTTGGTTGTGTTTAACTGATTTGACCCTGATTTTCGTCCTAAATTAGGGATATTTGAGAAGATTAATGAAGGCAAATTGTACATTTTTTGATCATTTGGCCCATTAGTAAAACGGACAGACAGACAGACAGGTGCATGCACACTCACCTAACACTTCTGTCTTCTTATGGTGCGCGGGCGGAGACACACATATCATCGGCACGTCGTCCTCTCTGCTTCCTCCCATGACGTCACCAACGCCCCCGGAAGTAGCTGATGGTGACGTCACACCACTACTTCCTCTCTGAGTAGCGCCAGTTCTCCCTTTCACCGATTGGTGTCGCCTGTAGTGGTGTTTGTAGTGGTAGCTCCCCCTATGGCGCGCGTGGTGCGGCCGGTACCGACGCGCATGCTCAGAACTGCTCTGTGACGTCACTTCCCCTGGCTGGGCAAGGCTGGCCGTGCCACCGTCTGGTACGTCATCACCGACGTCACGGTTGTCATGGAGAGCGTCGTCCATGTAGGACTCCTCCTCTGTGTCGTCATCATGCTGCATGCCGGTAGAGTCTGCGGGAGACAGAGGTACATATTGTTAGCATTAGAGCTATTGGTAGCATTTATATATTATTATAACTATTTATATATATATATAGTCCTGTCATAATTCATGATATAAACATATGTCACCAGCTAGGTAAGATCAGTCAGTTAATATTTAATAAGTCTACCGGTATCAAAGGGGGGTGAGAGGTGGCCCCCAGTTAATTGAGTTTGGTTGGGCAGAGGTGTTAGTTACAGTTAAGCCCCGTGAAGTTAGTACTTAGCAGGTACCAGCATGGTGGGAGAGTGAGAACGGTTGCTTTACGCCCTTATCAACACTTTAAAGTGTTATATCAAGGGCGGTAGAGCTGAGAGGGAGGCAGTTTATGATCATACCCAGGAAATAGAGATAGACAAGAAGGGAGAGAGAGACAAGAGAAAAAGAGACAGAAAGGCACTTTATGGTCTTACCCAGGACCGCCAGCATGGTGTGGACTAGTGGGGTTGGGCTGGGGGTGGCAGGTACCAGCATGGTGTGGACTAGTGGGGTTGGGCTGGGGGTGGCAGGTACAACCTTTGTTATATCACACACCCTCGCACCACATGTCTAGGTAAACCAGTGTCTCTCTCTTTCTAATTACCTTTGTGATCTTTGACTTATCCATGTACCCTTAAAACTGTAATTTCCCATGTTTGGATTGACCCAGGTTAAGGTAGACCAGTCCGAGACTTGGGGACTGCCTACAATTATGTAAGGAGCCTTCCTATTGGTCCTTACCCCTCTTGCCTTGCCATGTTTTACTTATTTATGATTGGATGTTCTCTATGTGGCTATATGTAATATTTGGTATATGTGACATGTTTAGTGACAATTAAACAAAACGGGTTCAGTGCTCTAACTATAACCACCAAGACTTCCTATTTCATATACTACTTCAAGTATTGCTAAAACATAGCTTTACACAATGCAATGCCGAATATACTTGAATGTACCTAGTATTGACCAAATTGCAGCCTAATTTAGCAGAATTTACTAAATGTGTACAGCTGCCAATTGTACATTTTCTGAATATCTGTCCCTTATGTAGAAGCCCCCACACCTTGGGTCTACAGCCCTACCTGGCCGTCATAGCAACGCTAGGGGCATAACACCGGAAGTGACGTCATTGCTCATCACTCATGTGCGTCTTCATCACGTCACAACTTATCCACACGTCATCAACAAGAACCGTTTTTCAACAAATTAATTTTCACAGGGGAAAGGTTTCTGTGTTTTGCAATTTCAAACTGGGAGCAATGCCTCATTTATTTTGTGAAAGTTTATTTTGAGTTGCCATGGAAACACATACTTGCGCCATGTTTTATGACATAAATAATACAGTTGAGACTTGAATCGTATCGTTGATACGTGAAAATTTGCGGTAGTGGAGGCCAAGGGTCAGATACAGGGAGGAGAGGGGAGAGGGCGAGAAAGGAGACGAAAGAGAGAGAACAGGAGAGAGAGAGGGAAGAGAGGGAAGAGAGGGGAGAGATAAGAGGAGAAGAGAGAGAGAGGAGAGAGATATAGAGATGAGGAGATGGGAGAGGGCGAGAAAGCAGAGAGAGGGAATGGGGAGAGGAGGGAGAGGGAGAGGGAGAGGAGAGAAAGAGGAGGGAAGGAGGAGATATACAGGGGAGAGGGTGGAAGGAGAGGAAGGAGGGAGAGGAGAGAGGTGAGAGTTATATATAGGAGAGAGGGCAGGAGGAGGAGAGGAATGGAGAGACAGGAGAGAGATATAGAGAAGAGAAGGGGGAGGGAGGAAGTATGTGAGGACTGAGGGAGTTAGATGCACAGGAGGACGTACAGGAGGAGGTACAGGAGGAGGTACAGTAGGAGGTACAGTAGGAGGTACAGGAGGGGGTACAGTAGGAGGTACAGTAGGGGGTACATGAGGGGGTACAGGAGGAGGTACAGGAGGGGGTACAGTAGGAGGTACAGTAGGGGGTACAGGAAGGGGTACAGGAGCAGGTACAGGAGCAGGTATAGGAGGAGGTACTGGAGGAGTTACAGGAGCAGGTACAGGGGGAGGTACTGGAGGAGGTATAGGAGGAGGTACAGGAGGAGGTACAGGAGGAGGCGGAGGGGGAGCAGGTACAGGAGGTACAGGAGGGGGTATAGGAGGAGGTACTGGAGGAGGTATAGGAGGAGGTACAGGAGCAGGTACAGGGGGAGGTACTGGAGGAGGTACAAAAGGGGGTACAGGAGGGGGTACAGGAGGAGGTACAAGAGGGGGTACAGGAGGAGGTACTGGAGGAGGTACAGGAGGAGGTACAGGAAGAGATACAGGAGGAGGCGGAGGTGGAGCAGGTACTGGAGGAGGTATAGGAGGAGGTACTGGAGGAATTACAGGAGGAGGTACTGGAGGAATTACAGGAGGAGATCGTTGAGGAGGTGGTGAGAGAGGCACAGGAGGACGAGGTGGTGGAGACACGGACTGCCTGTGCTGACTCAGCAAGTATTGTCACGCCCCGGAGGCTTTATTGAAAGCAGAAACTCTTTGTCCTCCCCCCACTAGGTGGCGCACCTAGCGGGGGAGGGGGAGGCAGGATTTGGGGGAAGATGGAAGATGGGGAACAGAGGCTGGGGGGGGGGGTGGGGGGGGGGGGGGGGGGGGGGGGGGGGGGGGCTAGGAGGGGGGGGGAACAGAAGGAGACCGGGGTAGGGGAACAAGGGGAGCAGATTTAAGTAGAGGAACGGAGATGAGGGCTGGAGGTGGAGAGAAGGGAGGAGAAAGGGGGGAAGAGAAGGGAAGAGTGAGTGAGTGAGATTGGTTGCTTTACCCCCTTATCAACACATTTACTATGGTTATATCAAGGGCGGGAGAGCTGGAGAAGGGGAAGAGTGTGTGTGGGGGGGGGGGGGGGGGGGGGGGGGGGGAGGGAGGGAGGAGGCAGGCATGGTGGGGCAGGTGAGGGTGAGGCATGTATTTAAAGCGCGGCAATGGAGGCGCAGGTTATAAGCGTCTGAGCACTAACCATCGCAATGCATCCCTGCTGTAATACAGGAGCCTACCCTCACACACACACACAGTACAGACTTGATGCACTACTGTTGGGGCGCCCCGTGTCCGCCCGGCCCGTACACTGTACAATGCACATGTTGGATTCCTTCTGCATGAAACAGTGCTCTACTGCACGCTGATTGTGCTGAGTGTGCAGTATTCAGTTTGGTCAGGAACACATGAAGCTGTTTCAAGAGCAAGATCGACCTTTGACTATTGCTTTTCCGATAAATATATAGATCTATATGTTTCAAACATTTCCAAAGGTTTTGTATAAAGTTAAGTATTTGAAAGGATTATTGTAATTATTTAAAACAGTGCCTCAATAAATATTTGTAAAAAAAAAAAAAAGCTGTTGGTAGAGTTAAAACCTGTTGCACCTCACACACTTAGGCAGACTTGGT
>OW804096.1:149106437-149353437 GCA_942159475.1 Sthenelais limicola
CCATTTAGATCAGCAATTGACTTTCCTGCCAAGAGCTGAAATACCCTTACTAGCCCTGACAGATTTTCCTAAACCCGTTTCCCCCCTGATTTCCTCCACCCCTTGGTCTGAAAGTTCTATCTGGGGTATAGCCACTCTCATCCCCACTCTCCTAGGAGTCATGACCCTGGGAATAATCTACCTCCGCCGAAAGGGGCTCGCCCCAAGAGGCAAAGTCAGCCTTTTGTGTTGTCTGAGAAACCTTAAGCCCCGAGAGAATATCCCAATAGGACCCCCAACCCACCACCCTGTAGCCCTAGCCCTCCAAGACCTAGATCGAGAGGAGGGAGAGGCCACTCCAGGCGCTAGGACTGGCTCTCGTTCCCTCGAGCATATCCCTGCCCCCTCCCCCGCCTCACCATATTACGCTGCCAATTTCGGACTGACCAGGATGAAATAATTAGTCTACCAATGTTTATTTGGTTTCTCTGGGGTAACAAACACTTTTTGAACTTGTCTGTAACTTACTCTTGTTTAATATTTACTATTAATATTTGTTCTGTCCTCTTCTCGGGTGCGAGGGAGATCACAGAACACAGAGTAGTATACCTGGGTGAAATCCATTTTCTCCCTCGGGAGGAAATGGTGGAATCCGTGGACAAGGATCCAGCCCAAAAAGGTATTTTTATTTCAACTCTCATTGTGAGAAGTTGTTTTTACACAAACAGAATCGGTCGAGGCAGAGGAGCCTGAGAGGAAGCACCATGGAATCGAAGCCCTCACCTTGTCCCCGACCATTCTGCTTTGAAGAGGTATTTTTCCAAATAATAAGAGTTTATACGTGATGCTACAGTAAAGTCGACATGTGTTCTGTAGCGTTTGAGGTTAAAAATGGAAATATTGTAGTGTTGACTACCCAACCGCTCTCACTCTCCATGGCCAAAGGAGGAGAGAGAAAGAGACGGGCGTCCTGTCGGTCAGCGACGAGGTCCAGCGGGGGCCTCGGCTGACCGGCCGGGCAGAGGAGACGGCGGTGACGACCGTATTGGAGAACTTTGTGAGTACTAGCTCAGTACAAAGGAAGACATTTAACAGTGTTCAGAAGCACACTTAAAAACACAGAGACTTCTCTTACATAATATTCGACTAAAAGACTTTTTAGTGCAGGGTGATGGCCTCTGATATAAATGAACACTCCTTTTAATAGAGCCACTCCCTTTGGAAACTTTCTATCTTGACCCGTTAGGTCTACAGATATAATAATTTATAATACTTTTACTTTACCCTTTTTATGATTTTGTGTGTGTAAATTATGTAACCTTATTTCTATTTCTCTTGTTTGGTTGGACTGGGTTGATCAGTGGCTAAATATTTTGTTCGAAAGAAAGCTTTCAACAAAAATAAAATATGGGACGAATGTAAAGAATTGGAATCTTTGGATCCAAGATCCGACCTATTTAGCCCTGATCATGGTCAGGGCATGCATGCCACACGTGGCCTGGCCAGGAGGGAGGGGGAGATGAGCCACTCAGGGCCCACCCCACCTCCCCCAGCCCGACCTAATTACTTATACACTGCTCTGGGTTTATCAAGAGGGGGGAAGGGCCAAGAGGGAGGGGGGGGCTGGCACGAGCCATGGGATCTATGAGTAAGGGGTGGGAGGGGGAAGGCTGAGGAGAGGGATCCAACTTGCATGCACTCCATTTATGGTCTCTGCCTGGGGAGCAGAGGTCGGCGTGTGGGCAAGGAAGATTCTCTCTCCCTCGACCAATTAGAGGGAAGGGGAAGAGCCAGTGGAATATTTCCTGGGTTTGATTGTATGAATTATTCATGATTTTGGAGTATAAAATAAAGTGACTACTCGGACCTAGGTACTCGCTGAGTCACCACCGCCTAGGCCGAATCCAGACGAACTACAACCTCGGACTTCTTGTCTCACTTCTTCATCTTACTGAACCTATGGGCTAAAAACCCTTAGTCTTCTTTACAATGTAATAGTCCATGGCACCACATACAACACAACATCCGTGAATTATTATTTTTTCTTTGTAACGCTAACCACTTGCTGTCAAGTGATAATTAATTTATTTACATTTGGTCGGCCAGGATGGCAAACTCTCCAGAACGGGCCTTGGCGAATAATCATGTCTTGCCGTATAAAAATGTTGAATAAAAAAAGTAAAAGCTGTATAAAAATGTTGAATAAAAAAAATAAAAGCTGTATAAAAATGTTGAATAAAAAATAATAAAAGCTGTATAAAAATGTTGAATAAAAAAAATAAAAGCTGTATAAAAATGTTGAATAAAAAAAATAAAAGCTGTATAAAAATGTTGAATAAAAAATAATAAAAGCTGTATAAAAATGTTGAATAAAAAAAATAAAAGCTGTATAAAAATGTTGAATAAAAAAAAATAAAAGCTGAATAAAAATGTTGAATAAAAAAAAATAAAAGCTGAATAAAAATGTTGAATAAAAAAAATAAAAGCTGTATAAAAATGTTGAATAAAAAAAAATAAAAGCTGAATAAAAATGTTGAATAAAAAAAAATAAAAGCTGAATAAAAATGTTGAATAAAAATAAATAAAAGCTGAATAAAAATGTTGAATAAAAAAAAATAAAAGCTGTATAAAAATGTTGAATAAAAAAAATAAAAGCTGTATAAAAATGTTGAATAAAAAAAAATAAAAGCTGAATAAAAATGTTGAATGAAAAAAAATAAAAGCTGAATAAAAATGTTGAATGAAAAAAAATAAAAGCTGAATAAAAATGTTGAATGAAAAAAAATAAAAGCTGAATAAAAATGTTGAATAAAAAAAAATAAAAGCTGAATAAAAATGTTGAATAAAAAAAAATAAAAGCTGAATAAAAATGTTGAATAAAAAAAAATAAAAGCTGTATAAAAATGTTGAATAAAAAAAAATAAAAGCTGTATAAAAATGTTGAATAAAAAAAATAAAAGCTGTATAAAAATGTTGAATAAAAAAAAATAAAAGCTGAATAAAAATGTTGAATAAAAAAAAATAAAAGCTGAATAAAAATGTTGAATAAAAAAAAATAAAAGCTGAATAAAAATGTTGAATAAAAAAAAATAAAAGCTGAATAAAAATGTTGAATAAAAAAAAATAAAAGCTGTATAAAGATGTTGAATAAAACAATAAATACTCCATGATCAACCCGTGCCCTCACCTGGTATGATGACATGTAGTGTGTAGGGGTCGATTACTCTGGCAGTCGTTAGGTGGCGCCACTTGGTGCCCTCAAACAGCAGGAAGTAGTCCGCGTCTACATCCGCCGGAGCCTCTTCACTGAACCCCACCACCATTGTACCTCCGCCCTGAAACATAGGCCATGGGGCAGGTTCCTTCATAATTTGTTTTCTGTCAAACCTTTGATTAAACTTGATATTCTATGAATTTCTGATTACTAAATGGTGAGGTATAACCCTTATCACTTCATTTCTCCGATGCATTGTCTAATTTACAACAATATCAAAAGTACACTTTCTATTTCATATTCATTAATAGGTGTTGGTCTGTTAATATAAGACTGAGTATAGGTCTATATCGATAGATGGACGCAGTAGTTGTTTGGTAATAGACGATGAGAGATGATATAATGAGAGATGTAGTGTTAGCTACAGTAATGATATAGTTTGCACGTCCCATCATATTGTACCAATAGGGGATTTGCATGTCTCACTGCGCATGTCTATGACAGTGCATGCTGGGATAGATTCAGTCCAAATCTGACATACAAATATTTAGCAAGAATTTTATAGAAAATTGCAAGAATGTTTCAACAATATCATAGCTTGTGTAAATGATCTATAGAAACCGAATGCATGATGGGAAAGATGAAGTTGTGTATTATAGAAACATCTAAGACACATGGATGTTGATATTGGACCACTGATAATTATTCAAAGCTAAATATAACATGTTTTCTATAGAATTTATACTGTACCATTACTCTTATAATTCCATGCTAATCAAGATTCAAAATGGCGGCTGTGCAACTCCCCAATACATGCAATATACTTTTGCTAATAATTTTATTATGTTTTTGAGTTTTATGTTTCACTATTGTATTTCCTGGTCAGGATGGACTGTAAATGTCTTGATATGAAATGTGTTAGCGAGACCTATTGATACGTTAGTCAAGAAACTAAAGTTTATAGATGATGATGTTCTCTTGTATAAGTATAAACATACTCACCTGGATCGTGGACTCGTTAGGGCTAAAGGCCATGCGGCATCCCTCTGTAAGTATAGCAACAACATATTGTTATTGTATCTGGGACTGATATAGCAGTGTACATGTAACCCTAACCCTCTGTAAGTAGAGACAAGATATTGTTATTGTCCTGTATCTGGGACTGATATAGCAGTGTACATGTAACCCTAACCCTCTGTAAGTAGAGACAAGATATTGTTATTGTCCTAGATCTGGGACTGATATAGCAGTGTACATGTAACCCTAACCTTCTGTAAGTAGAGACAAGATATTGTTATTGTATCTGGGACTGATATAGCAGTGTACATGTAACCCTAACCTTCTGTAAGTAGAGACAAGATATTGTTATTGTATCTGGGACTGATATAGCAGTGTACATGTAACCCTAACCCTCTGTAAGTAGAGACAAGATATTGTTATTGTATCTGGGACTGATATAGCAGTGTACATGTAACCCTAACCTTCTGTAAGTAGAGACAAGATATTGTTATTGTCCTAGATCTGGGACTGATATAGCAGTGTACATGTAACCCTAACCTTCTGTAAGTAGAGACAAGATATTGTTATTGTCCTGTATCTGGGACTGATATAGCAGTGTACATGTAACCCTAACCTTCTGTAAGTAGAGACAAGATATTGTTATTGTATCTGGGACTGATATAGCAGTGTACATGTAACCCTAACCCTCTGTAAGTAGAGACAAGATATTGTTATTGTATCTGGGACTGATATAGCAGTGTACATGTAACCCTAACCCTCTGTAAGTAGAGACAAGATATTGTTATTGTATCTGGGACTGATATAGCAGTGTACATGTAACCCTAACCCTCTGTAAGTAGAGACAAGATATTGTTATTGTCCTAGATCTGGGACTGATATAGCAGTGTACATGTAACCCTAACCCTCTGTAAGTAGAGACAAGATATTGTTATTGTCCTAGATCTGGGACTGATATAGCAGTGTACATGTAACCCTAACCCTCTGTAAGTAGAGACAAGATATTGTTATTGTATCTGGGACTGATATAGCAGTGTACATGTAACCCTAACCCTCTGTAAGTAGAGACAAGATATTGTTATTGTATCTGGGACTGATATAGCAGTGTACATGTAACCCTAACCTTCTGTAAGTAGAGACAAGATATTGTTATTGTATCTGGGACTGATATAGCAGTGTACATGTAACCCTAACCCTCTGTAAGTAGAGACAAGATATTGTTATTGTCCTGTATCTGGGACTGATATAGCAGTGTACATGTAACCCTAACCCTCTGTAAGTAGAGACAAGATATTGTTATTGTATCTGGGACTGATATAGCAGTGTACATGTAACCCTAACCTTCTGTAAGTAGAGACAAGATATTGTTATTGTCCTAGATCTGGGACTGATATAGCAGTGTACATGTAACCCTAACCCTCTGTAAGTAGAGACAAGATATTGTTATTGTATCTGGGACTGATATAGCAGTGTACATGTAACCCTAACCTTCTGTAAGTAGAGACAAGATATTGTTATTGTATCTGGGACTGATATAGCAGTGTACATGTAACCCTAACCTTCTGTAAGTAGAGACAAGATATTGTTATTGTCCTAGATCTGGGACTGATATAGCAGTGTACATGTAACCCTAACCTTCTGTAAGTAGAGACAAGATATTGTTATTGTCCTAGATCTGGGACTGATATAGCAGTGTACATGTAACCCTAACCCTCTGTAAGTAGAGACAAGATATTGTTATTGTATCTGGGACTGATATAGCAGTGTACATGTAACCCTAACCCTCTGTAAGTAGAGACAAGATATTGTTATTGTCCTGTATCTGGGACTGATATAGCAGTGTACATGTAACCCTAACCTTCTGTAAGTAGAGACAAGATATTGTTATTGTATCTGGGACTGATATAGCAGTGTACATGTAACCCTAACCCTCTGTAAGTAGAGACAAGATATTGTTATTGTATCTGGGACTGATATAGCAGTGTACATGTAACCCTAACCTTCTGTAAGTAGAGACAAGATATTGTTATTGTCCTAGATCTGGGACTGATATAGCAGTGTACATGTAACCCTAACCCTCTGTAAGTAGAGACAAGATATTGTTATTGTATCTGGGACTGATATAGCAGTGTACATGTAACCCTAACCCTCTGTAAGTAGAGACAAGATATTGTTATTGTATCTGGGACTGATATAGCAGTGTACATGTAACCCTAACCCTCTGTAAGTAGAGACAAGATATTGTTATTGTATCTGGGACTGATATAGCAGTGTACATGTAACCCTAACCTTCTGTAAGTAGAGACAAGATATTGTTATTGTCCTAGATCTGGGACTGATATAGCAGTGTACATGTAACCCTAACCCTCTGTAAGTAGAGACAAGATATTGTTATTGTCCTGTATCTGGGACTGATATAGCAGTGTACATGTAACCCTAACCTTCTGTAAGTAGAGACAAGATATTGTTATTGTCCTGTATCTGGGACTGATATAGCAGTGTACATGTAACCCTAACCTTCTGTAAGTAGAGACAAGATATTGTTATTGTCCTGTATCTGGGACTGATATAGCAGTGTACATGTAACCCTAACCTTCTGTAAGTAGAGACAAGATATTGTTATTGTATCTGGGACTGATATAGCAGTGTACATGTAACCCTAACCTTCTGTAAGTAGAGACAAGATATTGTTATTGTATCTGGGACTGATATAGCAGTGTACATGTAACCCTAACCTTCTGTAAGTAGAGACAAGATATTGTTATTGTCCTGTATCTGGGACTGATATAGCAGTGTACATGTAACCCTAACCCTCTGTAAGTAGAGACAAGATATTGTTATTGTATCTGGGACTGATATAGCAGTGTACATGTAACCCTAACCTTCTGTAAGTAGAGACAAGATATTGTTATTGTCCTGTATCTGGGACTGATATAGCAGTGTACATGTAACCCTAACCCTCTGTAAGTAGAGACAAGATATTGTTATTGTCCTAGATCTGGGACTGATATAGCAGTGTACATGTAACCCTAACCTTCTGTAAGTAGAGACAAGATATTGTTATTGTCCTAGATCTGGGACTGATATAGCAGTGTACATGTAACCCTAACCTTCTGTAAGTAGAGACAAGATATTGTTATTGTCCTGTATCTGGGACTGATATAGCAGTGTACATGTAACCCTAACCCTCTGTAAGTAGAGACAAGATATTGTTATTGTCCTAGATCTGGGACTGATATAGCAGTGTACATGTAACCCTAACCTTCTGTAAGTAGAGACAAGATATTGTTATTGTCCTAGATCTGGGACTGATATAGCAGTGTACATGTAACCCTAACCTTCTGTAAGTAGAGACAAGATATTGTTATTGTCCTGTATCTGGGACTGATATAGCAGTGTACATGTAACCCTAACCTTCTGTAAGTAGAGACAAGATATTGTTATTGTCCTGTATCTGGGACTGATATAGCAGTGTACATGTAACCCTAACCCTCTGTAAGTAGAGACAAGATATTGTTATTGTATCTGGGACTGATATAGCAGTGTACATGTAACCCTAACCTTCTGTAAGTAGAGACAAGATATTGTTATTGTCCTGTATCTGGGACTGATATAGCAGTGTACATGTAACCCTAACCCTCTGTAAGTAGAGACAAGATATTGTTATTGTATCTGGGACTGATATAGCAGTGTACATGTAACCCTAACCTTCTGTAAGTAGAGACAAGATATTGTTATTGTCCTAGATCTGGGACTGATATAGCAGTGTACATGTAACCCTAACCTTCTGTAAGTAGAGACAAGATATTGTTATTGTCCTGTATCTGGGACTGATATAGCAGTGTACACGTAACCCTAACCCTCTGTAAGTAGAGACAAGATATTGTTATTGTCCTAGATCTGGGACTGATATAGCAGTGTACATGTAACCCTAACCTTCTGTAAGTAGAGACAAGATATTGTTATTGTCCTGGATCTGGGACTGATATAGCAGTGTACATGTAACCCTAACCTTCTGTAAGTAGAGACAAGATATTGTTATTGTCCTAGATCTGGGACTGATATAGCAGTGTACATGTAACCCTAACCCTCTGTAAGTAGAGACAAGATATTGTTATTGTCCTGTATCTGGGACTGATATAGCAGTGTACATGTAACCCTAACCTTCTGTAAGTAGAGACAAGATATTGTTATTGTCCTGTATCTGGGACTGATATAGTAGTGTACATGTAACCCTAACCCTCTGTAAGTAGAGACAAGATATTGTTATTGTATCTGGGACTGATATAGCAGTGTACATGTAACCCTAACCTTCTGTAAGTAGAGACAAGATATTGTTATTGTCCTAGATCTGGGACTGATATAGCAGTGTACATGTAACCCTAACCTTCTGTAAGTAGAGACAAGATATTGTTATTGTCCTGTATCTGGGACTGATATAGCAGTGTACATGTAACCCTAACCCTCTGTAAGTAGAGACAAGATATTGTTATTGTCCTGTATCTGGGACTGATATAGCAGTGTACATGTAACCCTAACCCTCTGTAAGTAGAGACAAGATATTGTTATTGTCCTAGATCTGGGACTGATATAGCAGTGTACATGTAACCCTAACCTTCTGTAAGTAGAGACAAGATATTGTTATTGTCCTGTATCTGGGACTGATATAGCAGTGTACATGTAACCCTAACCCTCTGTAAGTAGAGACAAGATATTGTTATTGTCCTGTATCTGGGACTGATATAGCAGTGTACATGTAACCCTAACCCTCTGTAAGTAGAGACAAGATATTGTTATTGTCCTGTATCTGGGACTGATGTAGCAGTGTACATGTAACCCTAACCTTCTGTAAGTAGAGACAAGATATTGTTATTGTCCTGTATCTGGGACTGATATAGCAGTGTACATGTAACCCTAACCCTCTGTAAGTAGAGACAAGATATTGTTATTGTCCTGTATCTGGGACTGATATAGCAGTGTACATGTAACCCTAACCTTCTGTAAGTAGAGACAAGATATTGTTATTGTATCTGGGACTGATATAGCAGTGTACATGTAACCCTAACCCTCTGTAAGTAGAGACAAGATATTGTTATTGTCCTAGATCTGGGACTGATATAGCAGTGTACATGTAACCCTAACCTTCTGTAAGTAGAGACAAGATATTGTTATTGTATCTGGGACTGATATAGGTAGACCTATTGCTACTGGTTGATTGGGGGCAGGATAACCTGTTTACAACATGTGATTCCCCTACACGCCTCAATCTCTGATATCATTATTAAACCAGTAATTACTCTCATTACTGTCACATCATTTCGTGTTCATCTGGCTGACATGTTTATCTTATAGAGATGGAGAGGAGATATATGCCACCACATGTGTGGCATTCACTGGAAGGTAAGGGTAATTGACAATCAGTCCTGCATACCCCCCGCCTACCGATTCCAATGATATGTTATGTTAGGATGTTACTGGATACTCTCTTGCTAGTTTGTTAGTTAAACAAAATTTGTATCGCACACGAATTGGCACGACCAACTGGTCGAAAGTGTTCTGTATACCGAGTAGTTTTTACGCTGCTGATAATACTTGTACTTGTTTTAATGTCGGCAAAGAAAACACAAAAAAATGTATTTCTAGGTAAATCTATTGTTATCTATTTGTGTCCACCAAGCCCTCCAGGGCAACATTTTCGTATTGTAGAAGTGTAAGTTCTTTTCGGTGTAGTGGTCGTATAAGATTTCTGATAGTGTTTCTGCATATTCCAATTCAATAACTTGAAACGTACTGCTTGTGTAGAATTGTTTATCGAAATAAAAATATGTTTTAAAAAAAAATGATGGTCAACATTATAGGACATTTAATAAATACTTCTATATGTTTATGTATATATATAAATTATGAAAAGAATCTTGATATTTGTGATGGTAAATTACGAGTCAAGTACTTGAATATCCTGTTTAGGATGCATGGATAATAATCTATTCAATACACAGTGTTCAGATTGATTGATGTATTCTTGCTACTAGCAGCGCTAAGCAGCCCAATAATGAACCATTCTGAGCAAGGGTTATTGAATTGTGAAAATTATCAATATTGCAACTCATGACTCATTTTCTTTAAACACATCATTATATCCTAAATAGTGAACTATATATCAGTACAGTTGACATTGCATTTATTCAAAAATTGTATTTGTTCGCCTTGATTTTGAGTAACTTGAGAAGATGGGAAAGGCCAATTATTGAACATTTTCTAACAATACACTCTCCCCACTCATGCGTGCACGTGCGTACATGTGCGTGCACGCACACTGGTCTAGGCATTCCTTAACTATATGTTTCCATGGCAACAGTTAATATTTGAGAGGTTGTGGTTGACTGCATGGGCTGACACATGTGTGTTTAGGAGTATTCTACACTCCCAATTCAACCATCAATTAACTTCTAGTTGGATACTTTACGGTTTATTATTGTTTGAAATGAGATGTAGTAGTAGTTTATAGGGCAGTCCCAGGGGCTCGATTCAAATCTAACCAGGCTTTTAAAAGATCTCTCCAAAACAAGCGCATTACGAAGTTATCTTTTCTTGCACACCTTCCTGAGGCATGCTTGCTTTTGGGTAAATGGGGTAAAGAACGGATTGGTAACTGCCAGTGTTAAAAGAACATACCTCACTCAGTACAATGGTACCGCAATGGGTTATTTTATCAAAGAAAAACGTACCTATAGTTCAGAAATATCCCTAGTATCTATTACAACCTTGATGGAAGCATTTGAAATGTCTGAAATAGCCTTAATGCAAAGTTCATGACTGCCGCCATTTTGGGGAACATTACCCACAATCCTTCTTGATTTTGACGTCATGAAGGCTGAGCCAGTCACGGCTCCGCACCGGCCACATGAGCTGAGGGCATGGTTGGGTTGACCGAAGATGTCTGCCTTCATTAAACATCATAATCCAAGATTCTAAGCCCTCCAGGGCTCTAATTGTTCACCATAATTATGTTCGAACCTAGCTGACATTGATTTTACCTCAAGAAATAGGGATAAGGCTATCATTGTACTGAAGGCGGTACTTCCTTTTAAGTCTTTTATTCTCTGGTCAAGAAACGAACCAGATTGCGGAGAAACACACTACACAAATATATGTATTTATCTTAGAGATCACAGAAACTGAAATTCATGAACAATATAACCTGACAATTGGGATTACCCAGAATTGAATATTTCTAAGGAATGAATGTTTCACACGAAACGATAAAAAATGCTTCTTCAAACCATGTAAAATCATTGCTGCGAAATCAAAATAGTCGCCACATCTGTCTCTCTATCTATCAACTACTACTGTATCTGTTTAATAACGTAACTCCACTTGTTCCAAAGGGGGCCCTCAGGAAGATCTATGGTTTCATAGAGGAGACACACACCCTTTTCGCTGTCAAAATTCAAGTTACTCACTCACACTGTGAGCTCCTCACTCTATTACAGCTGCTACTGTGAGTTACTCACTCACACTGTGAGTTACTCACTCACACTGTGAGTTACTCACTCTATTACAGCTGCTACTGTGAGTTACTCACTCACACTGTGAGTTACTCACTCTATTACAGCTGCTACTGTGAGTTACTCACTCTATTACAGCTGCTGCTGTGAGTTACTCACTCACACTGTGAGTTACTCACTCTATTACAGCTGCTGCTGTGAGTTACTCACTCACACTGTGAGTTACTCACTCTATTACAGCTGCTACTGTGAGTTACTCACTCACACTGTGAGTTACTCACTCTATTACAGCTGCTACTGTGAGTTACTCACTCACACTGTGAGTTACTCACTCTATTACAGCTGCTGCTGTGAGTTACTCACTCACACTGTGAGTTACTCACTCTATTACAGCTGCTACTGTGAGTTACTCAGTCACACCATGAGTTACTCACTCTATTACAGCTGCTGCTGTGAGTTACTCACTCACACTGTGAGTTACTCACTCTATTACAGCTGCTACTGTGAGTTACTCACTCACACTGTGAGTTACTCACTCTATTACAGCTGCTGCTGTGAGTTACTCACTCTATTACAGCTGCTGCTGTGAGTTACTCACTCACACCATGAGCTCCTCACTCTATTACAGCTGCTGCTGCTCATGTTTTTATGTGCTCATCTTCCTATCTTGTCTCTGCTAATAGCTCACTCTTAAAGCTGACTTGTAGTAAGTAGATGAATATAGCCTTTTTCCACACTTGAATCTCTGATATGCCTTTTTAGCCAAATTATTATTGTGGATTGTTTTGGGATTTATGCAACCCATTCTTAGGCTGCTTGAAATGTTTCCTGTAGATTCGACTCAGACATACAACTCCCATAATTCCTTGTGAATCAAGATACAAAATGGCGGACATGCAAGTCCCCTGTTGAGCCTTACTCAGACATACAACTCCCATAATTCTTTAGTAATCTAGATACAAGATGGTGGACATACAAGTCCCCTATTGAGCCTTACACTGACATACAACTCCCATAATTCCATGTTAATCAAGATTCAAAATGGCGGACATACAGGTCCTCTCTTGAGCCTCACTCTAACATACAACTCCCATAATTCCATGTTAATCAAGATACAAAATGAGGGACATGCAAGTCTCCTATTGAACCTTACTCTGACATACAACTCACCTAATTCCTTGGTAATCTAGATAATCGATGATAGAACGCAACCTTGAAAAATCTGTAGGTGATTCCTATGATCGAATCTAAAGGGTCTAAGGTATAGATGAGATGGAAATATAGAAAAAAGCTTGACGAATAATAACATCTATTTGTAAGACTGTATATTTGGAATTTTCTTTATAGTGAATGTGAACGATATAGCACATGTAATGATGATAATTTTCCTGTAGAATCTTATTTACAAGTCAATAATTCCATGGCGACAATGTTATTCTCCTATTGAATGTCTCTAACTTATATTATTGAGTGTTTAGATGTGTGAAGCTGCTTTAGGTCAGCTTTAAGGCAGGAGAAGGCCACAAGTAGTGACGCCTGTAGACTAGAAGCGTCTGTCAGGAGGCGACGTTAAAAGCGTCTCTTCCAAGTTTGACATTTGGGTTACAAGCTTTGCCTGGTTTTTACAAAGTCTCGCTGTCTCTATCTCTCCACCACCAGCACCCTCTCATGCTGACCGCAGCTAGCCCACACTAGGCATTCTCTCCCTCCATTCTCTACCTCCATTCTCTCCCTCCATTCTCTCCCTCCATTCTCTCCCTCCATTCTCTCCCTCCATTCTCTCCCTCCATTCTCTACCTCCATTCTCTCCCTCCCTTCTCTCTCTCCATTCTCTCCCTTCATTCTCTCCCTCCATTCTCTCCCTCCATTCTCTCCCTCCATTCTCTCCCTCCATTCTCTCCCTCCATTCTCTCCCTCCATTCTCTCCCTTCATTCTCTCCCTCCATTCTCTCCCTCCATTCTCTCCCTCCATTCTCTCCCTCCATTCTCTCCCTCCATTCTCTCCCTCCATTCTCTCCCTTCATTCTCTCCCTCCATTCTCTCCCTCCATTCTCTACCTCCATTCCGGCTGCTGTATTAGTTGACATCCTTCCTTTTCTCTCTGTCCTCTCTCTCCTCTGTTTTTCTCTCTCCTCCTCTGCTCTCTTCTCTCCCTCTCTCTCCTCTTTCCCCTGCTCTCTCTACCACTCTCCTGTCCTTTCTCCTCCCCTCTCCCTCTCTCCCTCTCCCTGTCCTCTCTCTCCTCTCTCCCTCTCTCTCCTCTCTCCCTCTCTCCTCTCTCTCCTCTCTCACTCCTCCCTCTCTCTCTGCTCTCTCTCTCTGCTCTCTCTCCCTTCTCTCCTCTTTCTCCTCCCCTCTCTCCTCTCCCTCTCACTCCCCCGTTCCCTCCTCTCCCTCTCCTCCCCTCTCTTCCCCTCTTTCTCCTTTCCTCTCTCCCTCTTTCTCCTCTCCTCTCCCTCTCTTCTCCCCTCTCTCTCCTCTCTCTCCTCTCTCTCTTCTCTCTCTCTCCCTCTCTCTCCTCTCCTGTCCTCTCCCTCTCTTCTCCCCTTTCTCTCCTCTCTCTCCTCTCTCTCCTCTCTCTTCTCTCTCCTCTCTCTTCTCTCTCCTCTCCCTTTCCTCCCTTCTCTCTTATCTTCTTTCTCCCATCTTTTCCCTTTCATCTTTGTCCTCCCTCTCTTCTCTTTTTTCTCCCTCTCCGCTCTTTTCCTCTCTCTCTTCTCCTTCTTCTCCCATCTTTCCCTTCACTCCATTCTCTTGCTGTTCTATTATTTGACATCGTTCCTTCTCTCTCTTCCCTCTGTCCTTTCTTCTCGCTCTCCCTCTTTCCCTCCTCTCTTCTTTCTCCCATCTTTCCCCTCTCAACATTCTTCTCCCTCTCTTCTCTTTCCCCTCCCTCTCCTCGCTTCTCTTTCTCCTCCCTCCCTTTCTCCCTCCTCGCTTCTCTTTCTCCTCCCATATTTCCCCTCTCTGATTATCTCCTCCCTCTCCCTCCTTTCTTTCTCTTTCTTCTCTCTCTCTCCTCTGCCTCGCTCTTCTTTCTGTATTTTCTCTTTCCTCTGTCTCATCTCTTTCTCTGTCTCTCCTCCCTCTCTACAGGCTCCCTCTCCTCTCTCCCTCTCTCTCCTCTCTCCTCCCTCCATCTCTCCTCTCTCTCCCTCCCTCTCCTCTCTCCCTCTCTCTCCTCTCTCCTCCCTCTCTTTCTCCTCTCTCCCTCTCTCTCCTCCCTCTCTCTGCCTCTCTCTGCCTCCTCCCTCCCTCTCTTCTCTCTCCTCCCTCTCTCCCCTCTCTCTCACTCCTCCCTCCCTCTCCTCTCTCTCCTCCCTCTCTCCCCTCTCTCTCCCTCCTCCCTCCCTCTACTCTCTCTCCTCTCTCTCTCTCCTCTCTACTCTCTCCTCTCTCTCCTCTCTCCTCTCTCTCTCTCTCTCCTCTCTCCTCTCTCTCCTCTCTCTCTCTCTCTCCTCTCTCTCCTCTCTCTCCTCCCTCTCTACAGGCTCTTTTCTCTCTCTCCCTCCCTCTCTGATCTTCACCTCTCTATCCTCTCTCTCTCATTTCTTTCTCACATTCTGTCTGGTTATCAAGTGGCTGCTCTCAAATACTTGCCGACTGTGTCAGCACTGCCTGTATGGAAGGACATCTTGAGGTTTGGCCACTGTTTACATGCAGTCTGCACATTCTAACATAATAGAGGATGAGGCAAAGGTTATTGGGCAGCACCTTTATATAGTAGTGGAAGCCTTTATATGGGTCAGATTTTCAGAAAATGTACAATTGGCAGCATGTACACATCTAGTAAATTCTGCTAAATTAGACTGCAATTTGGCCAATATTAGGGTCAAAATTGGTCAAAATTCGAGTATATTTGGCATTGCATTGATTCTAGCAATCTGTTTGGTTAGGTTGAACTGTATTTTGAACTTTATTTTCGTCTGAAATTTGGGTTATTTGAGAGGATTGCTGAAGGTGTATTGTATATTTTCTGAAAATCTGACCCATAAACAAGTTCGACAGAGGATTAAATGCTATGAGCATAGCTTCCTATCATAACGTGTCAGTTGATGAGGCCTTTATAGGCTGGACAGGTTTCCATCCAACCTTGCAGAGACATTAGATAGCGCTTTGGGGTAATATATCAACTGTTGCCAAATATATATTCATACTTATATTATGTGTAGATCTCAAAAGGTCTAAGTCAAAATGCTTCAAAAATCAATACAAAGGGCATTGTGCTCTGTAGAAAGTCTTATATCGACCATATCATGTAGCCAGCAGGTAGTCAGGATGGCCGAGCGGTCTAAGGCGCTGCGTTCAGGTCGCAGTCCACTTCTGTGGGCGTGGGTTCGAATCCCACTTCTGACAGACGTTTTCCCTTCAGATATTAGTCAGGGTAACAGAAAATATACAATCGGCAGCGCTACTCATGATACCTCCGGGTATATTTGGTACTAAAGTGAGGTGTTCTCTTGCTGTATCTCTTGAATTGTCTCTTGAATTGTTCTGGAATGATTATTCTTGACGAATCATGGCCCCGTGCGAAAATCATTTTCGCCGATAATAAACACAAGCTTACGACCGCCACCCATGTCTCTATAACAGAGAACCTATATATAACCAAACCCCATCCCACAGACTTTTCTCCCTTAATTTGATCTTAGACTCTCTAATTCTGTCACCAATCGAAAGGGAATTGCATCAATAACTACATGTGTGAGTAATGAATAATGAATATAATTAATTATAAAAATATATCTTGCATCTGCAATCTATTTCTCTATTATGCGAATACATGACTCCTACTATTTCTAGGTCTGCACGCATCCTTGGTGTACGTGTATTATTTAGTTGAGATAAATAAATATCTGAAAACTTCTTGTTTAAGGTGGGATTAACACCGAAGATCTTAATCGGCTTTAAACAACTATAGTTGACATTAGAGCATCGCTATATGGGTCAGATTTTCAGAAAATGTACAATTGGCAGCTGTACACCTTTAGTACATTCTGCTAAACGAAGCTGCAATGTGGTCAATACTAGGTACATTCGAGTATATTTGGCATTGCATTGATTCTAGCAATCTGTTTGATTAGGTTGAACTGAGTTTTGAACGTTATTTTCGTCTGAAATTCGGGTTATATGAGAAGATTGGTGAAGGTGAATTGTACATTTTCTGAAAATCTGACCCAGATATTACATGCTGAACATGACATTTTCTATATATTCTAGCCTGTACCATTAGTTCCATGTCAATCAATATTCAAAATGGCGACTATGCAAATCCCCAATTATGATACCCGTATCCACGCCCTCTGTAGGTTCCTGGTGGAACTATGATAGCCACGCCCCCATATCTACTCCCTAGGCTTCCCATAATGCAGCAGTGGTTTCTCATACACATTAATCCATCCCATAATCCCATCTTGTCCTTCATCCAGGCCACTGCTTGTCCTACAAGTGGGTCAGAGGAGGATGAGAGGACCGGAAATCAATCAGAGACATCCCAGAGTTCCCTCTTCTGCTTCCGCTATATACTATGATGTCACTATTGTCAAGATAAATGGGGAGATTGAGAGAGAGTGTGTGTGTGGGGGGGGGGGGGGGGGGGGAGGGGGCGGGGGGGGGGGGGAGAGAAAGGAGAGAAAGGGAGGGCGAGGAAGGAGAGAGACAAAGAGGTCTTACGCCAAGATGTTTGTTGGTTTGCTATCAAATAGGGGAGTTGCATGTCTCACTGCGCATGTCTACTGCAGTGCATGCTGGGATGGATTCTGTTGAAATCTTACATACAAATATTTGGCAAGATTTTTGCCGAAAATTGCAAGAATATTTCACCAATATCATAGCTTGTGTAAAATATCTATGAAAACCAAATGCATCATGGGAAATATGAAGTCTTGTGTTATGAAAACAAGTATAACACATGGATATTGATATTAGAGCATTGATAATTAGTCCATGCTGAACATGACATGTTTTTGATAGGTTTTAGAGTGTACCATTAGTCCCATAATTCCATGCGAATCAAGATTAAAAATGGCGGCTATGCAACTCCCCTATTGGTACTTGTTAAAATGCAGATGTTTACGGCTCGTGTGGAGGAGCTGCCAGTGCACAGAATGCGCTCCCATTACCTTCCATATGTGATGTGTTTTAGGAAAATGAGTCATAAGTCGCAAAATATGGATTTTGAGATATCACCATATTTGAAAAGAGGAGATCAATGTGATTCCAATGATAGTAAACACTACGATATCTCATAAGTATTTCTATATTTTAAGTTTGATATTTATATATTTTAATGTTTCTTGATGGGTAATTACCAGTAAAGTAACTAAATATACTCCATACGAAGGACTTCAAAATGCAAGGATATATCTAATACAATATCCCGAAATTTGTTACATATATTCATTTAACTATATTCATTAAACCCTATAAAAATCAGAACATTCCGAAAACGAAATCTTGTTAAAAAACCCTTTGAAAAATATCCATTTTGCGACTTGTGACTCATTTTCCTGAAACACATCACATATTACTCTTATACATGGAAATGTCAAGCAGGAAATGGAACCAAATAATTATATTTTGCGCTTCTCGGGAAATACACAGGAATGTGTGAATATCTGGTATTCACAGCAGCAAATGGAATGTTTCATGCTATGAATAGTGAATGGAACTCCGTGCTCGTAATTGAATATTTATTGGACGATATTCCTCTGCAATCGAGTCCAATAAATAGTCAGTTATTAGTACCGAGTTCCATTCACTATTTATTATATGCCCCTAGCATAGACAGATATTGATATATTAACCTTTGTTTTTGGTTTTGAATCGAGTGTGCCCAAGTATCTAAAAGCTAAAAGAAAACCTAATTGGAATTTTTATTGTACACATACAATAAAAATATGTTTATTGCACCCCACTTATTGCACCTCTCAAATGGAATGCACATATGGGTCAGATTTTCAGAAAATGTACAATTGGCAGCTCTACACATTTAGGAAATTCTTCTAAATCAGGCTGAAAAATGATGAATACCGGGTATATCTGAATATATTTGGTATCACCTTGATTTATAGTATCAGTTCTGTTATGTTAAACTGCATTTTGAAGCTCATTTTTGTCTTAAATGTGGGTTATTTGAGAGGATTGGTGAGGGCGAATTGTACATTTTCTGAAAATCTGACCCATATAATAAATATCATTCCTTCCTATAGAGCAGACAGGAACATGCCCTACACACTGCGCCCTCTACTGTTAGTGCAGCGAACTGAAACATCCATTATATTGGAACAATTGGACAAACCGATCTGTCCCGGGGATCTGTCCTGTCTTGTCGCACCCGAATATTGGGTCAGTGCCTCAGCACATGTACACTTGCATCTCACCAATAATAATAATGAATTAATTATATTGTGTTAAGATAGTACACACAAACAAAACAAATAGGTACTACACTTCAGATTATAAACCTGGTCGTCCCGTGTATGCCTCTAGACTACTCAGGTTGACCATCTACTTTAGGGGTTGTGGGTTGTGGGTTGGTTTCTATTGGGAGTCTTCTGGCACTACCAGGAGTAACATTGTCTTGAACCATCAATCGCACTGGGTCTCTCATTATCCTCACAAAACTGAAATTATGGGAGAACCTACCTACATTATAATTATATAACAACATCATGGTATAGACTGATACAGATAATATATCCCCAAAAGACCCTAAAATAGATATAAGAATAACAATTTAACTGCTCAAGCAAACCAACACTAATAACACCAGGGCATCCACATTTCGAAGACTGAAGACAACATTTGTAATAAGGGACATTCCTTGTTCCATTATTTCTCTGATGTTTGTTCTTTATTTTGACCTTTCACTGTATGACATGATTTGTAATTATGATAGGGACATAAAAATTATTATCATTTATTATTATTTTTCTGCCTAATTTAGCAGAATTTACACAATGTGTAGAGCAAAAGATCGTACATCATCTGACGATCTGACCCTGATATTGTCCTCACTGACCCCTGGTGACCCCTGACCCACGGGTTACACCCTGTTCCCCCCCCCCCCCCTGTGCCCAAATAAGGAAGTGGGTCCAGCACCAACACTGAGTGTAGTGCACCTGGTGCAGGTGGGCCGCTAATGAGTTTGTACCTGTACTTCCTCCTGTACCCCATCCTGTATGTCCCTCACCTGTATGTGTCTCCACGTCTATACCCCATAGCAGGGGTAAATATACTCACCCTGGGGTCTCTACCCCATACTGGGGGTAAATATGTTCACCCTGTATGTATCAAATATAAATATAAATAATTGTGTAGAGTGGGGTGGTGCATAGTTGTATTAGGCTAGTAACATATAGGTGTGGATGTGGTTTAACCACTCTAGGCCCAAAGTTGAGAGAGTCCCTTCAAACAAAGGGAAAGCCTCTCCCCTCAAACCACAAAGTGCCATTATAATTCCATTAAGACCGCACAATGTCATTATGTTCTTATTAAAACGCCGAGTCCTAGACCAGGAAACTGATTAGTGTAGTAGGCTGACATACCATTCTTATCTAATCTGAGGTTTTGGGCCTAGAGTGTAACCAGCCTGTGCCTCCTCCCCTCTACCCCTCACCCCCTCTCCTTCCCTTCCACTCTCCCTCCCCCTCTCCCCTACCCAGCCCCCACTATCTTCCACCTCTCCCATACCCAGGCATCTCCCAAAACCCTCCACCTCTCATACCGAGAAACACCCGATACTTTAACATGTTTTCCCCCAAAGCCTAATTAAAGCAAATACCCAACATTTTGTGTAGATATTTCTCTCTTGTTTAAAACTCAGAACATAACCCAATATGCTTGGTCAGTTTCATCTTTAACAGCAGAACATAAAAGATAATAAAATAAAATAGAATAATACTGGTCTAATCATAAGACAATATGCTTGGTCAGCTTCACCTTCTAGAGCAAAAAATAAAATATAATAATAGAAATAATAGTTCACTCATGGAACATTAGAACCAGTCAGGCACTAACTTTATACTATTATTTGAGGCCTGTAGAGATTTCCTCTAATAGTTATAACTCTGATATAATTCAGGCTTTTAGGTGTGTCGTAATTATCCATCTACTTTCTCCATCTATTTATTCCGAATTATGTCCAGTTTCTAGCACAAGAGTGAAAAGTAGTCCACTGCGCATGACCGTGACCCCACGTGACCCCTGTTAGTATAGAGGGCGCTGAGGTCGTGTATGAGGAGGGAATGTGTCACGTGTGCAGCTGTCACACTGTCACAGATGTGGCTGTCAACTCCTGGAGTCACCTCAGTCTACTCGACCTTTTGTGCCTAATTCTTCTCCTTCTCTCCTCTCCCTCTATTGCGTCTCTCTCTCTCGTGTCTCTCTCTCTCCCTCCTCATCTCTCTCATCTCCCTTCCTCTCTCTCTCTTCTACTCTCTCTCCTCTCTCTCTCTTCTACTCTCTCTCTCCCCTTTCTCCCCTCTCTCTCCTCTCTCTCCCCTTTCTCCCTCTCTCCCTCTCTCCTCTCTCTCCCCTTTCTCCTCTCTCTCTCCTCTCTCTCCCCTTTCTCCCCTCCCTCTCCTCTCTCCCCTCTCTCCCTCTCTCCTCTCTCTCCCCTTTTTCCTCTCTCTCTCCTCTCTCCCCTCTCTCGCCATCTCCCTCCCTCTCTCCCCCTCTCTCCCCCTCTCTCCCCTCTCTCTCCTCTCTCTCTCCCTCTCCCTTTCCTCTCTCCTCTCTCTCTCCTCCCTCTCTCTCCTCCCTCTCTCTCCTCTCTCCCCTCTCCTCTCTGTTTCCTCTCTCTCCCCCTCTCTCTCCTCTCCCTCTCTCTCCTCTCCCTCTCTCTCCTCTCTCTCCCCTCTCTGTATCCTCTGTCTCCTCTGTCTCCTCTGTTTCCTCTCTCTCCTCTCTCTCTCTCTCCCTCTCTCCCTCGCCGAACTTGACATTTGTATGTATAAAAGAATTTGTGATATTTGCTGATCGGGGAAGCAGAACCTTTAGCTTTTATTTCTTCAGCTTTATGTTATTTTAGGGCGATAGCATGACCCCCAATGGCAAGAGATTAGTGTAAATTTAGTGTAAAAAACCCCGGTCCCTGGGAACGAGCATGCGTGTCATTATGTGTAGGGAGTGTGGGGACCGGGGGCAAAACGTTCCATGTTATTATTGCAAATACTAATTATAAAAAATGTAAACCTTGACAGACATTTCCCCACCCAGGGGAATGTCCTTGATACTTTGGTAAACTAAGGGAAATCCCCGTCTGGGTGGGGACATATATTATTTGGACATCCCCCTACCATTCCCCCTTACACCCGGAAGTGGGGTTTGCTATTGACAAGTGCATTACTGCTATATGGATTTATAAAGTCAGTGATGACACCAATATTCACTCTCTTACGCCAAATGACTAGAATTGTGTATGACACCTGCCCCCATTGTAACACTCACTGTTAGTGAGACGGATATGTCCACACCTGGAGACAGTGCACTAACGGTTACTCTAGAGATATCTACGTCTAGTGCACAAACTTGGAGTTGATTTTAGACCAAACCCGGAACTTTTGGATGATGCGGAATACATGGGGGAACATTCTCTGTGTGTTTTTTTAAGATTTTGACGTTTTTGTGTCATTTTCCTCAAAAAAGCATTGATCTTTATGGGAAAAAGCACCGAGATCAGGCCATTATTGCCAACCTGAAGAATATTAGCATTTTCTGTGCAGGGAATATGAAATAAATGTTGTATAGCAAAATGGAGATTTCAAAAAGTTATATTTCAATGAAAATTCTATATTTTGTCCCACGGCAACAAGTGTTTTTGTGGTGAATAAAGCATTTCTTCTGATCAGATGATTCTCGTTTCCTCTCCCCTCTCCTTTGTTTATGCCAGACCTCTGTATGGAAGTCCCCCTAATCTCCTCTCTCTCCCTTCCTAGCTCCCTCCTCTCACTCTCCTCTCTCTCTCTCTCCTAGCTCTCTCCTCTCTCTCTCTCCTAGCTCTCTCCTCTCTCCCTCTCTCTCCTCTCTCCTCTCTCTCCCTCTCTCTCCTCTCTCCTCTCTCTCCTAGCTCTCTCCTCTCTCCCTCTCTCTCTCCTCTCTTTCCCCTCTCTCTCCTCTCCCTCTCTCTCCTCTCTCTCTCCTAGCTCTCTCCTCTCTCTCTCTCCTCTCTCTCCTCTCCCTCTCTCTCTCTTTCCCTCTCTCTCTCCCCTCCCTCTCTCTCCCTCTCTCTCTCTCCTCTCTCTCTCCTCTCTCCTCCCCCTCTCTAACCTCTCTCTCCTCTCCCTCTCCCTCCCTCTTTCTCTCCTCTCTCTCCTGTCTCTCCTCTCTCTCCTCTCTCTCCTCTCTCTCTCCTCTATCTCCTCTCTCTCCTCTCTCCTCTCCCTCCTCCCCCTCTCTCCTCTCTCCCCTCTCTCTCCTCTCCCTCTCTCTCTCCTCTCTCTTGCTCTTCCTTCACGTTTCTCTCCCTCCCCCTCTCTCTCCTCTATCCTCTCCCTCTCTCTCCCTCTCTCTTGCTCTTCCTTCACGTTTCTCTCCTCTGTTTATGCCACACCTCTGTATGGAAGTCTCCCTAATCCCCCAGCACTACAGCAGGAACAAACATGACTAAACCACAATGACATTTGACAACTTAAAGATAAAATCTTGTTTAAACCAATATAAGCGAGTTGTGACAGTTGCACTGCCACCTATTGGATGTGCCAGTGATGACGTATGTGGCCCGGGGAGGCCCATAACCACATTAACAATAACATAATCCTATCATCAGTGGGACTGCATCCACATGCACTACATGGAATCTCACCTACATTATGGTTCTTATTCTCTCTCTCTCCTCTCTCTCCATCTCTTCTGTCTCTCCCCTATCTTATTTCTCTCTCCTCTCTCTCTTCTCTCTATCCCTCGCTTCTGTCTCTCTTTCTCTTTTGTCTCCCCCCTACCTTATGGCTCTCTCCCCTCACTCTCCTCTCTCTCTTCCCTACTTTATGGCTCTTTCTCTCCTCTCCCTCCTGTCTCCCCTCTCTCTCACCTCACTCTCTCTATCTCCTCTGTCTCTCCCCTACTAAAAAAATATGGCTCTTTCTCTCCTCTCTCTCCTGTCTCTCTCCCCACTCCCTCCCTCTCCTCTGTCTCTCCCCTACCTTATGGCTCTCTCCCCACTCCCTCCCTCTCCTCTGTCTCTACCTTATGGCTCTCTCCCCACTCCCTCCCTCTCCTCTGGCTCTCCCCTACCTCATGGCTCTCTCCCCACTCCCTCCCTCTCCTCTGGCTCTCCCCTACCTTATGGCTCTCTCCCCACTCCCTCTCTTTCCCTCCTGTTCTCTGTCTCCTCCCGCCCACATCAGCACATTAGCAATATTCATAATGCCATCATGGCTGCTACATGCAGGGCCCGGCATATCTGCATCTCCTCATCTCATCTTCTGCACCAATCATCCAATATATATGGTTTTAATTAGACACAGGACAACGAGTCATTGATATGTTTGGCGTTTCTATGCCCACAAGGTGGTCGAAATGGACGCTTTTCTTGAGTGGCAAAAGTGGCAAGAAATCAAAATCACTCATTGACAACCATATGTAATAAGAACCCCAAAAAGTTCATTGACATTAGTGAAATTTCTTTCACTGAAATAAAAGGAAGAGAATTAGTCGCTGTTTTACAACTGAATCAACCTGTCATACTCATGTACATTTTATTTAATTTAATTACCTCAGGAAGGCCCGGAAGACCTGCTAAGCAGGGTTTTCCTTTTCGGATGTACCATATTTATATCTGAATAAAAATGCGATATATAGAAAGAACCTAATGAGAATGAGGTACAAGGGACACTATTGCACTGTCTGAAATGTTTGTTTTGGCCTATGAGCCGATAGGCGAGTGGGTTATGAACAAACCAAAAGATCTAGGACAGTGCAATAGTGTCCAGAGTACCACATTCAAATTTACTCTCACGTTGCTATATATAAGTATAATAGCTGTGTACTGTGGGGGGAAGAGGAAATGGCAATGTCATACCACACGCGTTGAACTGGTGCAAATAACCACACTACTCCCACCCATACAAATAGCATGTGGTACATACACCAACGTGGAGTAAATATAAGTGTTCATAAACGTTTAAGCATTTCAATGACAAGTTTGTTCTTTGTTTTTATATCACAAGTCCTCCATTTTGTATCACAAAGACAACAATAAATATATTTATTTTCAATCAGCTGCAGTCTGCCTTCACCATATTATATTTACCTTCCAGTATCGGCGCTAGTTTGTGGCGCGAGTGTCTCCTGGCTGTAGTCAGGTCCGCCTGCTGGCCCATAGTGGGCAGGGCCGCCGAGGTTGGGGATGAGGGGGAGGAGCAAGAGGAGGGGGTGGGGCTAGAGGGGGCGGGGCTAGAGGAAGAGGCGGTAGCGGAAGAAGAGGAAGAAGAAGAAGAAGAAGAAGAGGAAGAGGAAGAGCTGTCCACTGGTCCTGGACCAGACATCAGGGGCTAGGGTGTCCCCGACTCCTCCCCAGTTACTTGTGATGAAAGGGTTAATAACTCCAGCATTGCTCACACACGCCTCCAGCACTGAAGGGTTATTGGTTATCCAGCAGCACAGGGTTAATGATCAGTACTCCAGAACCCTTCTCACCTCTTAATATTATAATTAGAAATAATGTTATTTTCCTCTCGTCGAGGAAGACCTGAAAGGTCTGAAGTATGGTTCCCACACTGACACTCCTCCAGCACTGAAGGGTTTATTTATTGATAATCCAGCACTACAGGGTTAATGTTCAATACTCCAGCACACAGGAGTTGCTCAGTAATAATCCTGGATCCTAATGTAGGTTAATCCCTCACTTACATCCCTGTTAATCCTCATAGATAAGTTAACTGTGGATGAATAATGCTTTAACTGCTATAATCACATGGACAGGGTCTGTAGGGAGCAGCAGGCAGTATGTACAGAGCTGCTCTTATTGCTCATATATAGACTTATTGCTCATATGTAGACTTATTGCTCATATATAGAGTGTGAAAACACAATAATTCACCAAACTCTTCAATGTGAAATAGTTTTCTTCACATGTGTAATTGATCCTCTCATCAACCCGGTTCCATACATACACTGTCTGTTTAACAATGGGTTGTTAACTGCTATAATGAAATGCTCAGGGTTTGTAGTGAGCTGCTCGTATTGCTCATATATAGAATGTAAAATGATAAAATTCACAAAACTGTTGACTGTGAAACAACTTTCTACAAATTGTCCATTATCGACATGGATCCATCATTCTATAAGTGTAACCTGTAGTTTTGCTATAGTCACATTGTTCAGCAGGTAGCAGGCAGGGGTGGCTCTTATTGCTCATATATACAGTGGGCAAGAATTCACAAAACCTCGGAAACTTCTTCAACTTTGTCATTGATCCTGCTATTGACCGGGTTCCATGGCTGTGTAAATGTCCGTGTACCACGACCAGCCGGCCGATACTTGCTGGCTGTCTTTTTTTTTTAATTATTTTATTTTTCCAGGTATTACAAAAAGGGTTTGGCCTTTGCCACCCCTGTTCTAACGAGGATCATTCTCATATAATATAAGTATGATTTACACCTCGCACCTGGCTTGAAGTGTCATTACATAGTTCAGGAAAAATTGGGATAACAAAGTGATATTAATATGGTGGTTTGGTGGAATGAGAGGGTAATACTTTAATATTGTGTTTTTTGCTGTGCGGCGGCCGTACACCAATCGGCCGTTGTAATGTGAATGAGCCTTAAGTCTAGCCTGTAGTAGTCTGTGGGTGAGGACTGATGGTGGTCCAATGTTCAGCAGTCGTTAATAATGTAGCTTACAATTTGAGGTAACAATTGGCAACATGTGACTTAACGATTTAAACACATTGATGTTGAATAGAACATGACCATTCAGTCTTATCATGGCCCCTCCTGGGTCTGGGCGATAATACCAGGCGCTATGGAGGAGGCAGTCAGCTGGGCACGTGTAGTGTACATATATACAGCCTGCATGTCCTCTAGTCCCCTATTATCGCTCATGTTGCCTTGTGCGCATGTGCAAGGGTTTGTAAACTTCCTTTTCAGTAACCTATTGATAGTTAAATAGTTTTCACTTATTTCACAAGTTAAATTCCTACTGTATATGTTATTGGTGACTTACAATGTCTTGAGTTTTATCACAGTTTCTTGTGATGAAAAAGTAGCAATAAGTTCCCAAGGCATTACTTGTATTCTATAGCTGGATACATGACGAGTCCTCACACTATACTCCAGACAGATTTCAACTGGTCGGATGTGTCTCTTTGGAATTTGGTCTTAACCTTTGTCTGCGTTATAAGCATGTGTTAGTGTTACAATGCCTCCATCAACACTGTAGTTAGTGTTAGAATATCCACCAACACTGTAGTTAGTGTTACAATGCCTCCATCAACACTGTAGTTAGTGTTAGAATATCCACCAACACTGTAGTTAGTGTTAGAATGCCTCCATCAACACTGTAGTTAGTGTTACAATGCCTCCATCAACACTGTAGTTAGTGTTAGAATATCCACCACCATTTCTGGCTCACTGCCTGTCATCCTTAGACACAGTTGGCCACGGGGAGACTTGTATCACTCATAGCCTTCATAGTGTCCTCCTGTGTTAGTGCAAGTTTAATATCCGGCTTGTCTTGGTGAACACAAATGAAAACACTTTGTAGTTAACAAGTAGTCTAAAGAAGTGTTAAGGCTAGCCCTCAGATGTTCCACAAGTAAAGTCCGGACGAAATCCCTCTTCACAGAGTCAACTAAAATCAACTAAACTCGTGAAGACGAGCAGGCAGAGGTAATGTATTGGCAGGTGTTGCAGGGTGTTTATTACCCTCCAGCACTCACCCCTTGTTACACCTGTATTCCTTGTTAGACCACTACTACCCACCGACCAACATGTAGCTCTACTGTCTGTGCTACTGCCACCCGTTCACTGCTCCAGCTTCATGCTTGCCTGCTTCTATCAATACTCCTCCTTCCAAGCATGTCCATTATTAATAGAGAGGTTTAGATTTATCTATAGGGAGATTTAGCACGTTAGTGTATCTCCTTACGGCTGTGTGTGCGTGTTTACTGCTGCATGAGTCTAATCAATAGCCAGGCGGTGTAGGCACGCTTCTGCACAGTAGCATTCAGCAACTCCAGGATAACCAACCCCACTTAGCACTAGATCTTCAGTAGAATAATAGCCTACAACTCAGTCTCTCAGATCCGTAGTAGATTAATAGCATAAAATAGTTCCTCTCAGTCTCTCCCAATTAGAATAAAAATTAGTTCTTGGAACTAACTTAATGTATGTTTCACTCTATAACTTGTTGCTTGGTTCTTGTCTAAATGCCTTGTTGTGCTGGTCTCCAAGCTAAGAAATGATGATCCTGTTTGTAACCACAGTCAGTAATAAACCAAACTGTCCAAAATTACAAGAAAATCAAAATTAAACTTTCCCCTCTTCCCTGTAGTGAAGGAATGTACTGCAAGATTTGGAACTTATTTCTGAAGTATGGCTTCCGTGTGTACGCCACGCTTAGGTACAAATAAATAATACAATCCTGGATTAAATATAAGTAAATAAATAGCGATGTTTAGCAGGCAGTTGCCTATATTCTCTGGTGTAAGTAATAGGGAGTTTCAGCACTCATTCCCTGGTGTAAACAATAGGGAGGTTCAGCACTCAGGCCTCACTTCAACATCAAAGTGGTAACGTTCAAACTTGATAAAGGCAGATATAGGCTGTGATGATTATTTATAATCTTACACCGTTCCATCTCTGCATTAAGGTACAATATACGTGAGGTAACACATGAGACATGTCGGCACCGTCTCCTCCTCAGACAACGCTATGTGCAGCAAAGCATACTTCAAAGCTGAGTTGATGTTCCTAATCCACTTGTCTAATGGAGCCGAGATTTTGTAATCATAATAATAATAATGGTCTTGTTGTAGTAGTGTTCCTGGCTTGATGTTCCTTCTAATATGGATTAGAAAGTTTATTTACCGATCACTGATGTAATGTATTTCCTCAATACACAATTCAGGCTGGTGGTTTTTAAGATATTAGAAGAAATTCAAGCTTGTACTGAAAATTAATTGTACGTCCTTTAACTAGTTCGTCCCTTAACTAGTTCGTCCCTTAACTAGTCCGTCAGTAATGTATTTCCCGAATAAAATAATTGTCTGTATTCAGGTGGTGGTTTTAAAGATATTAGAAGAAATAGGAAAATAGATTAGCGACAACTTGTACGAGCTTTAAAGAGGTCGACTCGTTGGTCAGTACTGATGTATAATGTGATGTATTTCCCGGGTAAAACAATTGTAAAGTCTGTGTATGACTGAGCGCTGGTGTGTGTATGACACCTGTCTACAGTAGTACAGTATAGGGCTCATTATTACATCTCCTCCAGTGTCCAGTATATCAGGTTATACCCCTCTACCTCCCCCTCCTCCAGTATATCAGGTTATACCCCTCCTCCAGTAAGCTCCATATTTGTACATGTTTGATGTGTCGCTATCCACCACTTGCTGCTACACTGGAGGACGCTGGAGACACGCAGGTAGTTGTAGTGTCCAGGTATGTCCCTCCCCGACCATGGATAGATGTAGTCTGAAGCTACTTGCTTACCTGCTCCTGTACCTGCTCCTGTACCTGCTCCTGTACCTGCTCCTGTACCTCCTAGTGTACCTGCTCCAGTATGTGCTCCTGTACCCCCTCCTGCTCCTCCTTCCTGTACCTGCTACTGCTCCTGTACCTGCTCCTGTACCCCCTCCTGTACCTGCTACTGCTCCTGTACCTGCTCCTGTACCCCCTCCTGTACCTGCTCCTGTACCTGCTCCTGCTCCTGCTCCTGTACCTGCTCCTGCTTCTGCTCCTGCTCCTGTACCTGCTCCTGTACCTCCTGTACCCACTTCTGTATCTCCTCCTGTACCTGCTCCTGTACCTGCTCCTGTACCTGCTCCTGTACCTGCTGTACCTGCTCCTGTACCTGCTCCTGTACCTGCTCCTCCTATACCTGCTCTAGTTAGACAAGTTGATCAGACTCATCACCATCATATCCTCCTCCAGCTCCTCCTCCACGTCCTCCTCCTGCTCCTCCTGCACCGATGTACCTATACACACCTAGACACCCTATATGTCCTCAGGGTGTCTTCAGTTACCCCAGGTAGACACCACAAGTCCCACAGGTGAGGGTTCCTCTACCTACCCCTCCACACCTGTCCAGGTAACAACAAACCCCTCCAGGCCCAATCTGCCCCGAGATAATCCTCATTAGTAAATATTGCCATGGAAACAATGCGCCTCGCCTGGAGGAGGTAGTAGTGGTGGTGATGATGGATGGGTGTCCTCCTCCTCCTCCTCCTCCTCCTCCTCCTCTCCATGACAACAGGTGGTTGTGCGTTTCCTCCTGCGTCTCCTCCTGTGTGTGTGAGCATCACCATAGAGACCACATGTAGCCTGTAGAGGCGTCCCCTGCTCCTCCAATGTCTCTAATAGAGAGGTAGAGTCCACCTCCTCCCTCCTGGCGCTACTCACAGGCGCTACTCACAGGCGCCACACAAGCACCTGGGTAGTATACTTCCCTCTATTTGGCTGAAATCGTCAGCAAATTTGTGATGTGTTTCAGGTCGATGAGTCATAAGTCGCAAAAAATAGATTTTGAGATATCATTGTATTTGAAACGATGAGATCAAGCCGATTCCAATGATAGTAAACAGTCTAATAATCTAATAAGTATTTCTATATTTTAAGTTTGATATTTTCGTTTTTGAAAAAAAATAGTTTCCAATATTTCTGGGGGTCAATTAACAGTAAAGTAACTAAATGTAGTCCATATGAGGACCTTTAAAACGAAAGGATATATTACATAGATTGTCCTGCAATTTGATACATCCATTGATATAGCCATAAGTGATAAACCCACCAAAAAATAGAACATTCCAATAATGTGATCTTGTGAAAAAAACACTTTGAAAAATATCAATTTTGCGACTTATGACTCATTTTCCTAAAGCACATCACATTTACCAATTCGCCTCTTATCTACTCCTGATTATAGAAGAATTTAAAAGAAAGTTAAGAAATAAGCTGAGTACTAAAGAGAACTATTTATAACTATCTATAGTTCGCCCACACGACATGAAGTATAACCTAGTCGCCTGAGACTATGGTAATGACTGGTGTATTTTACACAGCCTGATACTTGACTGGAATTGCTAGAAAATATACAATTTGTCTTCAGCAATCCTCTCAAATAACCCACATTTAAGACAATAGTGATATTCAAAATTCAGTTTAACACAACCAAACGGATTGTTTGAATCAATGCACTACCAAATATACTCAGATATACCTAGTTTTGATCATTTGTCAGTCTAATTTAGCAGACTCTACTGAATATGAAGTTCTGCCAATTGTCATTTTCTAAAAATCTGACCCACTTGTCAATTGCATTATGTTTCGAATCTTAATGGTACATTTGGAAGAACTGCCATGTAGCAGAAAGCGAATCTAATTTCCTGTGTATAATTCTATGGAAATAAAAATCAATCAATCAATCCTAAAATTGATAGCAATAAGTTTACATTAGACCTGAAAATAGGAGAACACCTAATGTCAGCAGAATTGTACAATAACAAAAATAACGTCTTCGGATTAAGAATCATAATAAAACTTTATAAAATGTTTTCCGTGTTTAATGAGGATTGTTGAGCAGTATACTATCTGAGGTACAGAGCAGCTAGAGCAGTCTGAGGAACAACATACAAGTATACATCCCTTTATTTACATCCTAGGGTTAGGCAGTAGTTAGGTTGTATCATCAGGACTATAACATGTGAAAATGTTGTTCCGTGATGTTTCTATAGAAATGTGTGTTGGCTTGTGTAAGTATTAGGGGAAGTATACTACCATATAAGCGCTAAATAAACAGGCTTAAACATGATTCATGCCTTGTTCCATAATCAGAGTGTTTTGTTGGACTTCGCTCCCTGATTGTTTACTAATAATGTGCCAGTGAACAATCTAAGATAAATAAACTTTGCCACAAGGTGTAATTTGGACAAAGAGTTGATGCGATCATATCAACATGTTCTTCCCTTGGCTGAATGTGCCAAATTTCAAGATCGTGTACTAAATATATATATGCACTTTGAAGCTCTTGCTAGTATATTTACCTACTTTACTGGTAATTGTCCACCCAGAGATATCACAAAAATAAACATATATATCAAGCTTAAAATATAGAAATCCTTATCAGATGTCCTAATGTTTACTACCATTAGAATCGGCTTGATCTCATCTTTATAATAATATCTCAAAATGATTTTTGGGTGACTTGTGACTCCTTTTCCTGTAACACATCACAAATAATCTATTCTCCGAGTCTTTCTGTGGACATTTGCTACCTGATTGTTTACTACTAATGACAGAAGGACAACACTTTAAAGATTTAATGGATTTAATGGATGTTTTAATGAAAAGGTTTTAGGCCAACTTAAAAAGAACCGCATGTCTCCCAGCATGCACTGTAACAGACATGCGCAGTGAGACATGCTAATCTCCTATTATGAATCAGTTAGTATAATGATGGTAATAATAATGGGTGAAATCGCCAGTAAATGTACAATTCGCCTTCACCAATCCTCTCAAATAACTCTAATTTAAGATATGAATAAGGTTTAAAGTACATCTCAACATAATCAAACAGATTATTTGAATCAAGGCAACACCAAATATACTCAGATATACATAGTATTTACCATTTCCCAGTCTAATTTAGCAGAATTTACTTAATATCCAGATCTGCCAATTGTACATTTTATGAAGTTCTGACCCGCATAATGACCAGCGTGTCTGTGGTATGTCCAAGCTGCATGATCAGCCATTGACACTTTCTTTTTTTATTCTAAAGACATTTTATTGCGAAACAGATTCAGACATTTTATATGCATCAATATTTGGAAGCTATTTAATTAGATCAAGTCTTTAAATTCAAAAATGCCTTTACATGAGGATACAACATTTTTTTGGAGGATCTTTTCCTCCGATACTTAATCCTAAGTTACGATTACACGGGAGATAAGAGCAATCATGGTGCAGTGGTCTACAGTAGTCTAAATACCACACATCAAACTTACTTATATGCTAACTGCAACCCCATTGTGTCACCTACACATGTTGTAGGTCTAGTCAATGTCACAATCTTATGTCAGAAATGCCACTTTGTTATTTTAAGTTAAACTCTTACTAACACATTGTTTAGTTTTATTGTCACACATTGTTGTAACTGCTTTCTCACAGGCTTTGAGATTAATATATGTTGAGCATGATGAGATCTAGGACAGAGAGCAAAAGCCTGATTTGTATTAGTGTGTTTGTTTGTTTTATTTCTATAAGCTATCAACATTACATCGATATTTTCAGCTCATAATAAAGAGAGAATAAAGTTGTTACAGTTACTACAATAACAGATGTACAATAAAACAGAACTTCTACCGAATATTGCCTCATTACTTCTACAGGGGATAAGCTCGTTACCTGTATATCAGACTCATTCAGTTAGACATATACAATTGCTGTGTTTTTTCTCAGTGAAAGTAAAAGCTCTGGTGATAGTATTTATATTCATGAATGATTGAAGTACGTGCCATGCATCTATACATGGTTCTGAGAGTCTTTCAAAGAATTGTTTCTTACAGCAGAGTCATGTACACGGGTATAGAGGGATGGCAACAAACCTACCAGAATAAAATCATTTAATAATAACAAAGTACATTCCACTTGTGGGGGTGTGATAAATATATTTATCGTACATGTGTGATAACAATTCAACATTCAAATCAATTCAAAACGTTCATGACGATTCAAAAACAAAGGTGTATATTTCAATACTCTTCTATGCTAAGGGCATATCTACATGTATCTACTCTTATATTTCATAGGCATATAATGAATAGAGAATAGAACTTGGTGCTAGTAATGGAATATTAGTAAGGTCTATGTCGATTTGTCCATCTAAGAACAGGCCATGTTTATTTGTCGGTTTAAGGCCTCAAGAGCCCTATTACTAGCACCTCGGTCCATTCTCTCTAGGTTTGACGATTATGCTTATCGATACTCAATACTCATTGGCTGCTGCTGTTAATATAACTTAAAATAGCGTATCCACTTACACGTCCAACTGATACGACCGTCGACCATCGACCGTCCGCCCATGGCCACCGTCCGACGGTGGCCACAGCGGACGGTGGCAGTGGACGGTCCCTGGTATCTACTTGCACGTCCAAATATATGCTAGATATTGACCGTCGAGTTGTAGTACTTTCAGCCAGACCCTTCTAGTGACTACTCAATGTATGCTTATCTATACATACGTCTCTCCCAATCTCCTCCCTCCCCTCTGCCCCGCCTGCCAGGCACCCCCCCCCCCCAACCTCTCTCTCTCTTTATCCCTCTCATCTGTCTCTCCCTCTCCCTCTTTGTCTCTCTCTCTCTCTCTCTTTTATTCATTTGAGGCCAATATTTATTTAATGGTTAAAACATGTAAAATAACAGAAAAATGTCTGGAAAATATGGTAGCAAAGATGATTAATTCTATAGTTAATCTCCCTACACACTCCCTTTATTTCTTTTTTTTTTGTTTTTGCGACAGACTTTATTTCTGAGACCTGCCGTCTGGGCATATACAATTCTAAGCACACATAAAGGAAGAAACAAAGGGAAATCAAAAATTCATTTTTTCAGGTTGACAATGTTCTCTTCAATGTCTTAGGCCATACGCCGCCATATTACCTTTTCACTCTGACTTATTCTCTTTAATCTGATGGAATATAGTACTACTCTAGCTCTCATTCGTAGTTCGTACATTGCTGAAAGTATGTCGACTCTCCCAGCTTCAAAAAGTTTCTGCCTGTATATGAAAGATTTTATTTGTAAGATGACCCAGTCGATGATTTTTGAGTTAATATCTGTTATTTCTATACCAAAGATAATATCTATTGTTCCCTTTATTTCTTATTTCTTGACATGACATTATTTCTCCAGCTGGCTTCTATATCACCAACTAGGCCTAGGTAGCTCTTCTGATACCTGCTATCTCCTATGTTTTTTTCTTCCAACTTAATATATTTATCATTACTCAAAAATTCTGTTTTCACTTCTACGCCTGTTTGAGGTATTTTCCTATAAGAGAATCGATTCCATAGCTCAAAATAACATACCACTATAAAAATCATTCAGACACACTTTATGCTTATTTGAACTACCAAGAAATATTTTAACAATATCCATATTATGAAATTTTTCCATTATTTGGACCTAAGCAGAGTGATGATACTTACAATATACTTGAATACTGAATCACTCATGACAATCAATGGACGTTAATTTCTACTCTTGTGGTCTCTCTCTTTCTCACTTTCCTTTACCCACCTTTTCAGTTTTACCTGTTCATTTCACTCTGCGATCCAATAAATATTTGTAAGTCAAGTGGTCATATACAGGGATCCTGAGGTCAGTAAAAAGTCTGAATGTAATTATGATTTGGGGTTTTAAGGACCTTATAAGTCAGAAATTGTCATGTGGATCCCTCTGAAATTAGTAGAATGCACTAATTTAAAACAGCACTCATTGTGCTAACAGATTTCCTGGGGGAGCATACCCATACCATACCCATGTAAAATAACTACTTTTGAGCTTGCTGTTTTTACTATTTTAAAGATCCCTTTCCCCCTGTTAACGACTTTATTTTGTTAGTAAAAAGTATGGAAATAATAGTGAAACCTATATTCGACATATTTTATTAAAGAAATATTAAGTTAAATAGGTATGCTAGAACGTGGTATAACATGCTGTATGATTGAAAGACTTTTGAAGTCGAAATAGTCGAAATAATCACCAAAAAATACCAATGAATAACTATAAATCACTAGAAATGATAGAAAATAAATGTACAAATTAACGCCAAACTATTCACAAAATCAGGGACCAGCAAACCACACACAAATCGAAATATTCAGTCAAAATTACTATAATTGTTCATAAATCGATAGAAATGAACAAAATAGAATTAAGCTTGATAGCGTACTAGGCAGGGGAAAAGTACTCCAGACTTCAAGAGAATGTACTCAGATCATAAGAACACTTTTTATGGCCCTAAAAAAACAAAACAAAAAAAATAAATTTTTGGAGGGGTACCGTCGGACGGTGACCCTCCCGTCCAAATCTAAATATTTAGATATGGACGGGAGGGTGTCCCGTCGAGGGACCGTCGGACGGGAGCACCCGACCGCTCGACGGTGGCTGCGGTATCCACTTGCACGTCGAGCGGTCGCTAGGGTAACCGTCCGACGGTGACCGCTCAGCGGACGGTCGACGTGTATGTGGATATCGTGCTTTACACACAAACGTGAAGTCGCATTAGCCGGGAGAAAACTAGTGCCAATGAGCGATATTAAGTAAAAGAAAGCAGGTTTTTTATGTTAAACTATTCATGTTATTTTCCCTGTACAAATAACATTAAAAATAACCTTTAAAGCCCCGTGTGCCCGGCCCATGTGGGCCCAGGTCTACTGCGGCCCGTGTCCCTGCATTCCTCCACTCTCACACACACGTGCTGCCCTCTGACGTCACGTAGAGTAAATATAGAAATAGCCTCATTCCAGTACATGCTCCCACCAACATAGCCTTTTGCCAGTACACGCACCTTTGCCCGCCCCCCCCGCTCCCGCCCCCTCCCACCTCCTACACTGCCTGCCCTCCTCACATTGCTCCTGTCTAAAGTTTACCACACTTAAATACGTTGGACGATACAAATAATCATTAGTTTTCAGGTTAGGGAATCAGTAATAAAATACGTGAATCAATGGCTACTTTCATGTATATATATCACATTGATATAGTGCCAGTCTGAATACCCATTGAATTATACACATCTATTGTATCCATATAATATTATATCATCCGTCATCAGTCCCAGACTAGAAGGGTCATGGGCACTTACTCTCATTATAACCACCTTAGACCACCTTAGACAGAGACTAAAAGGATTAATACTTGTTACCATATTTATTTTGGGGAAAAATTGTATTTGGTCAAAAGTTCACAATAGTGATACTTCTCAATTGCCAAATGGAAATTTAACCTTGGAAACGTAGTACATCTAAATCAATTTAAGTTTTAACAATTAGAGCAGGAGAGCCAATTACAGTGTTATTCATTAACCTATTATATTGTTCATCACATCTATAATATTACTAGGTTATAAGTAACAGACAATAGTTCCGCAAGCAAACCTATCTCAATTACGTAACCGTATCCGTATCATTTTTGTGACTTAGGTCGTATTTTTATGTATGAAATATAAATTGTGAGCTGAAACATTTTGCTTGATATGTTACATTACGTTTTTCTCGCCATGTTTTACTGAACCTCTTTCTTACTTTTTACGTATATTCGTACATCAGAGATACGGATACGTTTACGTTTACGTATAGGTTAGACTTACTGAACCTCCCTAATATAGGAATAAATCAGCGTCTGTGCATGTGGTTGGTCCTAACAGAACAAATCTCTGACTACCCCAATTCAGGACATCACAAATACCTTTTTACAATAGTGATTTCTTTGTTACTTTTGGCCAAAATAACATAATTTAAATATGTCATTTGTACTGAATACACTAAACACTATGAACGAATAAGACATTGTTTAACACCAGCAGAACAACCCTTTGACTATATTAATTTGAGAAATGTTTTATTGTTGTTGTTGTTCCACATAGGAGGAGATATATGGGTCAGATTTTCAGAAAATGTACAATTCAACTTCACCAATCCTCTCAAATAACCCACATTTAAGACGAAAATGAGCTTTAAAATGCAGTTTAACATAACAGAACGGAAACTTCAATGCGAAAATCAATGCGATACCAAATGTACTCAGATATACCCGGTAATCTTCATTTTTCAGCCTAATTTAGGATAATTGACTAAATGTGTAAAGCTGCCAATTGTACATTTTCTAAAAATCTGACCCATATAAGGCTAAATCCCTCCCACCACAATCATCCCCCAGTAGCAGTGCACTGGGATAAAGACTGATTATATCCTATCAAACAAACCTCACACAATTTCTTAGAAACATTAACATACTTTAACTTTCTTTGATCTTCTAAAATAGTTTACTGTAATTGTGTTAATTTATGGTCTCGCTGGCTTGTAATATCAGTGCAGGAATAGTCTGAGCAGCTTTGTCTGTTACCATAGTTAAAGGTGTTGTTACCATAGTTACCGTTAATTACAGAGTGCCTAGTCTTACTTTATTGCCATGTAACTATGGTAACCAAGCCTGTCCAACGATCAACCAATAAAATACCATCAAATATTTTTCTTTTTAAATTTTTATTAATTATCATTTTTCTCACATTTTAATACCATCAAATATTAATAAACTTCAAAGTTACAACATTGCTGAGGTTCTAGTTTTGTTGTTATCTTGACTTGAATGAATGGAAGAGTTTGTGAGCGATATTAGAGGAGAACGTAACGAGCTAGAACCTATACCTTCGCCTTGTCCAGTTCTTCACATTCAAACGTTTTTCTTTGTTTTTTGTTTGTTTGTTTTTGTTTTTGGAAAAAGTTTTATTCACAAAAACATGGTACATTTGGTGAAATGCGATTAATAAAACTTCAAAGTTACAAAGTTGCTGAGGTTCTAGTTGTTATCTTGACTTGAATGAATGGAGTAGTTTGTGAGCGATATTAGAGGAGAATGTACCTTTAACTATACCTTCCCCTTACTCAGTTCTTCACATTCAAACTCTTTTCTTTGTTTGTTTTTGTTTTTGGATGATATTCACAAAAACATGGTACATTTGGAGAAATGCGATTTGACATGCAAACAGGAATGTGTCTTTAAACATAACTCACATTCAAACTTAACTCACATCAAACTAGAAACCTCTGCTCCTGAGGCTTATGTTATTACATATTAAGGGTAAGATAAGAACATGTGTGTATATAATTACTGCCCATTATTATAATTACTGCAATTAACCGCACAAAGTCAGTCTGATCTGAGGCAAAGTAGCTTTGTTGTTTACGTCATAAAGTCTTAATCAGTGAACGATTTTGTTATATTTATTATATTAGCCACTTTGAAATGTTTGTTTCCCTTCATACTATGAACTATTTTACCATCCAGGTTGTTTAGTTTAGCTGCTAAAGATCATGTTCCAGTAACTCCTTGGGTAGTATACTATCATCTATTGTATGTTTTACCAGGCTGTTTAGTTCAGCTCCTATAGCTGGTCTACCACTAACTCCTGGGGTAGTATACTATCATCTATTGTTGTATGATGTTTTACCAGGCTGTTTAGTTCAGCTCCTATAGCTGGTCTTCCCCCAACTCCTGGGGTAGTATACTACCATCTATTGCTGTATGATGTTTTACCAGGCTGTTTAGTTCAGCTCCTATAGCTGGTCTTACACTAACTCCTGGGTAGTATACTACCAACTATTGTTGTATACTGTTTTACCAGGCTGTCTAGTTCAGCTTCTATAGCTGGTCTCCCACTAACTCCTGGGGTAGTATACTACCATCTATTGTTGTATGACGGTCTTCTACTAACAGCTGGGGTAGTATACTACCATCTATCGTTGTATGATGTTTTACCAGGCTGTTTAGTACAGCTCCTATAGCTGGTCTACCACTCACTCCTGGGGTAGTATACTACCATCTATTGTTGTATGATGTTTTACCAGGCTGTTTAGTTCAGCTCCTATAGCTGGTCTACCACTAACTCCTGGGGTAGTATACTACCATCTATTGTTGTATGATGTTATACCAGGCTGTATAGTTCAGCTCCTATAGCTGGTCTTCCACTAACTCCTGGGGTAGTATACTACTATCTATTGTATGTTTTACCAGGCTGTTTAGTTCAGCTCCTATAGCTGGTCTACCACTAACTCCTGGGGTAGTATACTACCATCTATTGTTGTATGATGTTATACCAGGCTGTATAGTTCAGCTCCTATAGCTGGTCTTCCACTAACTCCTGGGGTAGTATACTACCATCTATTGTATGTTTTACCAGGCTGTTTAGTTCAGCTCCTATAGCTGGTCTTCCACTAACTCCTTGGGTAGTATACTACCATCTATTGTATGTTTTACCAGGCTGTTTAGTTCGGCTCCTATAGCTGGTCTCCCACTAACTCCTGGGGTAGTATACTACCATCTATTGTATGTTTTACCAGGCTGTTTAGTTCAGCTCCTATAGCTGGTCTACCACTAACTCCTGGGGTAGTATACTACCATCTATTGTTGTATGATGTTATACCAGGCTGTATAGTTCAGCTCCTATAGCTGGTCTTCCACTAACTCCTGGGGTAGTATACTACTATCTATTGTATGTTTTACCAGGCTGTTTAGTTCAGCTCCTATAGCTGGTCTTCCACTAACTCCTTGGGTAGTATACTACCATCTATTGTATGTTTTACCAGGCTGTTTAGTTCAGCTCCTATAGCTGGTCTCCCACTAACTCCTGGGGTAGTATACTACCATCTATTGTTGTATGATGTTATACCAGGCTGTATAGTTCAGCTCCTATAGCTGGTCTTCCACTAACTCCTGGGGTAGTATACTACCATCTATTGTATGTTTTACCAGGCTGTTTAGTTCAGCTCCTATAGCTGGTCTTCCACTAACTCCTTGGGTAGTATACTACCATCTATTGTATGTTTTACCAGGCTGTTTAGTTCAGCTCCTATAGCTGGTCTACCACTAACTCCTTGGGTAGTATACTACCGTCTATTGTATGTTTTACCAGGCTGCTTAGTTCAGCTCCTATAGCTGGTCTTCCACTAACTCCTGGGGTAGTATACTACCATCTATTGCTGTATGATGTTTAGTTCAGCTCCTATAGCTGGTCTGCCACTAACTCCTGGGGTAGTATACTACCATCTATTGCTGTATAATGTTTTACCAGGCTGTTTAGTTCAGCTCCTATAGCTGGTCTACCGCTAACTCCTGGGGTAGTATACTACCATCTATTGCTGTATAATGTTTTACCAGGCTGTTTAGTTCAGCTCCTATAGCTGGTCTCCCACTAACTCAGTATACTACCATGTATTGCTGTATGATGGTTTACCAGGCTGTTTAGTTCAGCTCCTATAGCTGGTCTCCCACTAACTCCTGGGGTAGTATACTACCATCTATTGCTGTATGATGTTTAGTTCAGCTCCTATAGTTGGATGAGTTGTGCTAAAAGCGCCTGGGAGCAAGGTCATGTTTCGGGGAAAACTTTGATGGGACTCGAACCCAGAACCCTTCATGTCTCTAGGTTAGGGGCCAACACCTTATACCACTGTGTCACCCCTACCACCCAGATATTTGTCAGATTTTAGTATAAAAGATGCAGTCCAAACCGCAAAATGCCATTAAAATACCATTAGGCTGCCTACTCCAGGACCAGTGACTAAAACTCGTGATGGAAGAATTGTGTTCAAATCTAACATCTATATCTTAAAGGGAAAAGACAACGGCAGCATGTGTTATATTCATTACCCACATCGTCATAATCCTATAACTCGGTGATTAAACTTGGTAATTTGAATAAGAATGACATTGAATGTGAGTAGGTATTTTTGCAATATAATAGGGAAACAAATACGATGAAAGAAGATGCTTCGGTGAGAAGGAAATACAAAACTCTTTAACCGAATCTAATCTAATAATTTAATCGTTTCACAAATCATTATGTTTTTTCAACTGCATGAATTGTAGTAATTTTCTTTTATAGGCCTATATTTTTCTGTTTTGCTTATTACATGGTCTTTTTTTTTTATTTATGACATAAAATGTGTAAGGTAGCCAGAGGCAACTCACAAAGACACCCGGGTAGGGTATAATGCGGCTTTCACTAAAGCAAAATAAAGAATTCTCTAATCTAATCCAATAGATTTAGTTATAAATCGATTTAAAGAGATAAACACCAAAACCGTCAGAAAGACGATGTCAAGTTGATATTTGCTTGAGATGTTTATTTTGATGTATTTGACCGACGTTTGGAGTTATTTACTCCTTCTTCAGTTCTTTAGTTAGAACCTTTGACCTTTCACAAATCATATGGGAAACAATAATACTAATTCTACACAGTGTGTTTGAATGAGACCATGTGTATGTGTATAAAGTATGTGAATATGTATAGATATATAAAGTATGTGTATAAAAATATATATGAAAGAAGATTCTTCTCTGAGAAGGCAAATACAGAACTCTTTAACCGAATCTAATCTAATAATTTAATCTTTTCACAAATCATTATTATATGGAAAACAATAATGATAATTTCACACAGTGTGTTTGATTGAGAACATGTGTATCTGTGTGTATAACGTAAATGAGTGTGTATATGTATATAAAGTATAAATAATACCAATACCGTACATGTGAGTGTAGGGCCTATAATGAGCGCGTGTAATTACCGTATAGACCCTGTGATCGCTGACACGTGCCCCCAGACCTGCCATTACCGACATGCTACATGTACTTATACGGATTATTGAATGTAGCGCTCGATGTAAACATGTACAAGAACATGTGGATATGGCTCAGATCTTCAGAACATGTAGAATTTAACTTCACCAATCCTCTCAAATAGCCCACATTTGAGACAGAAATGAGCTTCAAAATGCTGTTTAACAGAACTGATACTCTAAATCAATGCGATATCAAATGTACTCAGATATACCCGCTATTCATCATTTTTCAGCCTAATTTAGGAGAATTTCCTGAATAATATATAGATCTGCCAATTGTACATTTTCTGAAAATCTCACCCATATGTAGACATGGGGAGTATTTGTGCCTTCTTTCTCCTCCTCACCTTCTTCTCTTTCTCCCTTCACCAGATTTCCGCTTTCTTTATTATATTATTATCTTATTCCCTAGCTCTCTCATACCTCGTCCTTCCCCGTCTTTCTGAGACACTATCTCTCCTTCCTCCCCTGCCTCATCTCTCCTCTCCGTCCTCTCTATCTCATATGTTTACTCTCTCTCCTTTCTTTTCTCTCTCCCATCTCTCCCTCTCCCCACTCTTCTCTCTCTCTTCGTTCTGTCTTTCTCCTTACTTTCTCCTCTCTGTCTTCTCTCGCTCTTCCCTCTCTCTTTTTTGTCTCCTCTCTCTCCCCTCTCTCCTCTCTCTCTCTCTCCTCTCTCTCTCTCCTCTCTCTCTTCTCTCTCTCCTCTCTCTCTCTCCTCTCTGTCTCCTCTCTCTCTCCTCTCTCTCTCCTCTCTCTCCTCTCTCTCCTCTCTCTCTCCTCTCTCTCTCCGCTCAGTCCCCTCGTTCATTACCTCCCATATTTTCTATCCCCTGTTAATTCTATCCTCTGTTCTTTTCCTCATGTTTTTCTTTTCGTTCTCTTCCTTTACCTGTTGTACTCTTACTCTGTGCCTCCTTCTCCCCTGTCCATATATTACTACTGCCCCTGCTGTACATACCACATGTTGCATAATATAACACTATCGTCCACATGAGAACACAACTATTTAATTCTCTCCTTCATGTTCATAAACAAATTGTCTCTTTACCTTTCCTGAGTTTCCTCCTGAAGAGTCTGCGTGTGTTGGTAGCCATTTTGTTACTCCAGGGTTGGTATAATCCCACACATGGTACAGCTGGTATTGGTAGCACTACTACCCCTCGTCACTACTACCTCAGTACTGTCACTACACCTCCTGTATGCACTACCACTTATACCCTGTATGCACTACACACATGGTACAGCTGGTATTGGTAGCACTACTACCCCTCATCACTCTACCCCACTACTGTCACTACACCACTCTACCTCAGTAGTGTCACCCTCACTACACCACCTGTATGCACTGATACTTATACCCTGTACACACTACACCACTCTACCTCAGTACTGTCACTACACCACCTGTATGCACAATCACTTATACCCTGTATGCACTACACCACTTATACCCTGTACTCACTACACCACTCTACCTCAGTACTGTCACCCTGCTATACCTACTGTATGCATTACCACTTATACCCTGTACTCACTACACCACTCTACCTCAGTACTGTCACCCTGCTATACCTACTGTATGCATTACCACTTATACCCTGTACTCACTACACCACTCTACCTCAGTACTGTCACCCTGCTATACCTACTGTATGCATTAGCACTTATACCCTGTACTCACTACATCACTTATACCCTGTACTCACTACACCACTCTACCTGACAGTACTGTCACCCTCACTACACCTGCTTTCTACACAAGCACTTATACCTTGTACAGACTACACTACTTATACCCTGTACTCACTACACCACTCTGCCTCAGTACTGTCACCCTCGCTACACCACCTGTACTCACTACACTACTTATACCCTGTATTCACTACACCACTCTACCTGACAGTACTGTCACCCTCACTACACCTGCTTTCTACACAAGCACTTATACCTTGTACAGACTACACTACTTATACCCTGTACACACTACACCACTCTGCCTCAGTACTGTCACCTTCACTACACCACCTGTATGTACTACCACTTATACCCTGTACTCACTACACCACTTATACCCTGTATTCACTACACCACTTATACCCTGTATTCACTACACCACTTATACCCTGTACCCACTACACTACTTATACCCTGTATTCACTACACCACTTATACCCTGTATTCACTACACCACTTATACCCTGTACACACTACACCACTCTACCCCAGTACTGTCACCCTGCTATACCTACTGTATGCATTACCACTTATACCCTGTACACACTACACCACTCTACCTGACAGTACTGTCACCCTGCTATACCTACTGTATGCACTACAGCACTTATACCCTGTACACACTACACCACTCTACCTCAGTACTGTCACCCTGCTATACCTACTGTATGCATTACCACTTATACCCTGTACACACTACACCACTCTACCTCAGTACTGTCACCCTCGCTACAGCTGCTTTCTACACAAGCACTTATAGCTTGTACACACTACACCACTTAGGCCCAGTCACCACCACAGACATACTGGATCAGGGAGTTCCACCTCCAGGTACCGCTTGGATCATGTGGAACCAGTTGGAGACAATGTTTATGTACAGTATTTCACTCTGTAGAAAACAGATGGAACTGGATGAGATGGAATTATGTAAAATGTCACCCTGTATTTTATGATTTAAAATCTCATCTCATTATTAATACACATTAAATCATATTATATGATTTGTGATTAATCAATATATTTATTTATTAACAGCCTTGATCATCAACCCCTTAAAACCATGTACATATTGTGATTAATTAGACTCGTAACAGGGCAGGCGAAAAACACTTTTTGTAAAGTGAGAGTGTAACTGTTTAAATTTACCTGAATAAAAATATTGTTAAAAACAAATCCTCAACAGACCATATACTGGGAGCCAATGAAAACCCCATGGGGGGATTTATAAACCCTACCTAAAATAAATTGATTATTTTAAAAATTATAATTAGATTTTAGCTCCATTTATATGATTATGGTCCAAGTGTACATGTGGACCTGATAGATTTATGATAGAAATCTACTCATACAAATACCTTGGTATTCTTTCGTTAACACATTTACAAAATATTAGTTACATATAAGATCTAGTTCATTAAGTGGGCATTTACCAGGCCTCTTCTCTCACAGATGTAATTACCCTAATTACCCATTGTCATAGCATCAGGCAACAATAATTATTGGATTTGATATGATTTGACAAACCTAACAGTAACAGCTGGAAGACCGGGTAATTACCTAAGTCTTTCACCTTATATATTAACTTGACAAATAAAGAATTTTAAATCAATTTTCGCAGAAAAGTGAGATTGAGAATTGAGTGTAACGATTCCGGGTAGCGGCTGGTGAGGGGCAGTGGTGGATTAGTGTTTGTGGGTACCGTTAGAGGGAGATTATCCTAATCCTGGAGCAGTAATCACCCGCTCCTCCAGGTGACTCCCTGGTTACCCCCTAATAGGCACTGGTAGACGCTGGGGTGACGCTACCTGGTACAGGTATGACCTGTACGTATAGGTACAATAGGGGGATTTCCATAGCCGCCATCCTGATTATTGATATGCATGGAATACTCTGGGCCCAAACCCTCAGATCAGATTGGAATGGTATATCAGCCTACTTCGCTAATCGGTTTCCTGGCCTAGGACTCGGCGTTTTAATGGGAATATAATGACTTTATGCAGTCTCAATTGAATTATAATGGCACTTTGCAGTTTGAGGCGAGAGGCGTTCCCTTCGTTTGAAGGGACGCTCTCAACCTTGGGCCTAGACTGGGAATAATGGGAGTTGTATGTCAGTGAAAATGCTATATAAAAGATCCCATGTTTAAGCATGGAATAATTAATAATCATTATACTATAACACAAGACTTCATCCTTCCCATCATGCATTTGGTTTATTCACAATAGGGGATTTGCACAGCAGCCATCTTGAGACAAGCTAATTTTCCATGAAATTGTTGTTAATTATTTGTACTGTATGTCAGATTCGAACTCCCAATTCAGACAAACCTGTCAACTGGAATGGAATAGAAATGTCGTTTCTAGCAATTTGTGTAAAGTATGTTAAATATAGCGACCTATAGTCCTGTGCACACATTGTGTAACATGTGTGTACGTACGTCAACTCAAGGTTCATCATTATAATGCATATCACATGGAGGCATATTTCTTAGAATTATAAAATATTGCTGAAGGTTTTAACCTGTAAAGTCCCGACATCTTGTACAAGGCTTACGTGTATAATTGACGTATTCTGCATTTTTGTTGTTTCTCATTTCTTCTCATTTTATAATATGAAATATCGTGTATATTAAATATTGAATAATGCAATGTCATTGAAAGTACAAAGTAGACAAGTTGAGTTGTTACGTTGGGTTACGCTACGGTTCAGTGAGCCGAGACACTTATACGTACAATAGAAGTCTACCCTACGTCATGCGCACGCACTCACGCCACCCTCGCCCCATCTGGTGTATCCCGGGAGTACTACTAGCATGAGATATGTGGGAGCTTCCATGGCTACAATGTACATGATTGTACACTCACTAGATGTACAGGATATGCTGGAAGGCTCTCTCTATGTGCTCTCTCTCACTGTTGTTTCTGTAAGCTGTCTCCCTCTATTTCCAGTCCCTGCATTGTCTTTCTTTTCTCTCTGTATTACCTTACTTCCCTCTCTTTTATTTCTATTTTCTATTTCTCTCTGTCTCCTCTCTTTCACCTCTCTCTCTCTTCCATTCTCTACTCCTTTTTCCTCACTTTCCTCTCCTCTCTCTCCTCTTTCTCCTCTTTCACCTCTCTCTCTCTCTTCCATTCTCTACTCTCTCTCTTTCCTCACCTTCCTTTCCTCTCTCTCTCGCTCCTTTTTCTCCTCAATATCCTCTCCCTCTCTCTCTTCTCTTCTCTACTTTCTTCCCCTCCCTATAACTCATCCCTCTATTCCTGCATTTGTTGACAATTCTATTCATACGTTTTTTACCTTTCTGTTTCTCAAACAATTACCTACACAGCCCACGTGACCCACATCCCTCAGTGCGCATGCGTGTGTTTACAGACGCTGCTATGACGCTGCTGGAAGAGGAAGTGCCTATAAATCAGACAATTCCACTAATACAATCTGAATACCCACACATGTATATGTGATGTGTTTCAAGGAAATGAGTAACAAGTCGCAAAAGTGATATTTTTCAAAGTGTTAATTTTACAAGATCACTTTTTTGGAATGTTCTGATTTTTGGAGGGTTTATCACTTATAGTTATATCAATCTGTGTATTAAGTCTCAGGACAATGTACGTAATATCTCGTTTAATTTTAAAGGTCTTCATATGGAATATATTTACCTTACTTTGCTGGTTATTGTTCCCCAGGAATATCGCAAACTTTTTTTTCAAAATAAAAATGTCAAACTTAAAATATAGAAATACTTATTAGGTAACCGCCTGTTTACTATCATTGGAATCGGCTTGATCTCCTCTTTTCAAATATGGTGACATCTCAAAATCCATATTTTGCGACTTATGACTCATTTTCCTAAAACGGATCACAGTGATGGGTTACAGGCAAATGAGTCATAAGTCGCAAAATTGATATTTTTCAAATGTTTTTTTCACAAAATTTCTATATTGAATTGTTCGGATATTTAGAGAGTTTAGCACTTATAGCCATATGAATCCATCCACCAAATTTCGGGACATTGTATCAAATATATCTTTGCGTTTTGAAGGCCTTTTTATGGAGTATATTTAGTTACTTTACTCGTAATTACCCATCCAGAAACATTGCGAACCTTTTTTTTTTCAAAAATAAAAATATCAAAATTAAATCATAGAACTATGTATATTAAGTGTCCAAGTGTTTACTATCATTGGAATCGGCCTGATCTCTTTTCAGATATGGTGATATCTCCTAAAACAGATCACAATTGGTCTCAGGTCGGGAGAAACACTTTATGCAATAATACAACTAATGTATATTAAGGTTGAATACATACTAAGTCACTTAAATATATTATAGTTAGAGCAGGTAAATCTCCAGGAAATATTGATCTGACTGGTTCTATTACAGCATTTTATATGGTCCTCAGGAAGATCTATGGTTTCATAGAGGAGGCCTACCCCCTTTTCGGTGTCAAAATTTGATATGTTATTGAAAGTGTACGCTTCCGGAAATAAAAACCTATACATACATTTTCATCACTTAACCCTACGCGTTTCAACCTCTGCGTTACATCAATGGTGTACACTTTATTTGGTTTAATTCTAATTTTATTTATTATTTGATATTACTGTATTATCAATGTGTATTCCATATGTATTTCGTCTTGATATCATACTCTTTCTGACTCTAATACCTCGCAGTACAGCGACAATTTGAGACCTATGTAAGGCCCTTGGAACTGTATCCAATGCCATTAAAATATAACCAGCTGATTTTATATGTTTTAAGCAGTCATTGCGGAATATTATATCCTATATGTAGTTCATATGTACCTTATCTTTCCTAGCCTTGACATGATGTAATTTCTCATCTCAAATGTATAGTGTCTGTTCTTTGAAACCTCGCAGTACAGCGACGAAACACTACCTCCTAAACCTTAAAGGGTCCAAATAAAAACGTGTAAGGCTCTTGGAAGTATATCCAAACCTTTCTTGAATGTAACAAGATGATTAATTATATCGTAATTAACCTTTAAATCTCAAATAACTTGAGATATTGTCGTATAGCCTTAGGATCCTTCTGATATATTGTACTCCTCTTTATTAATATCTGCGCCTTTTATCTGTCACCTCTCTCCCAAAATTCAGGTAACTGTCGGTAGAAATGGAATGCTAATTTCATAAAGACATGTCGACCCATTTGTCACCATTATACATGTAACCTCGGACATTTTGACAAATAAAAGATTTTCTTATCTTATCTTATCTTTGTGTCGACTTTACATAGCTAGGCCATGTGTGCACATGTAGATACTTTTATTGACATGCTGACATATTAATGATAATACATGAATAGGAAACTAGACCTCTGAAAACAGGTCTTCCAGAATAGCCCTATTAAAGAAAACGTTTAGTAAGTCATAAGTAGTTCGAAATGGTATTGTTTGTAGAAAAGTGTCCATTGTACGATGTCCATAATACTTAAAGTATTATACAGAATATGTCCAGCATATATATGTAAATTGAATGATTATCATTCCATTCAAGTTATTTTATGTTATTTTTAACAGCAATTTAAGTGACAAAGTATTCAATAATCTACACCACTATAAGTTTGCTGGTGTAAGACAGGGCTCCTGACCCGTTTACTGGACGTTCAAGAACATTACATGATAAACAAGCTTCTAGTCTAGTGACTAGACATCGTCCAGCAGCCAACACAACATCACACTCCAGCTGGCTCATCAACAGTACAAATGTCATTTAACATATTTATACAGCCATTAGTGATAAGGATATACAAGGCTCATGGGGGCTATTGTCTAGCATTGTTCATGATCTTCCGCCAGGGTCTGTTTGGTGCAGTCCTACTACTATGGAAGGAAAGGAGTGGTGCATAAGTAAAGGTAATTAGTAATTAGTGTAGAAGGAAAGATGATAGTTGTTAATCTACATGATAGGATCAGTTATTCTGTCCATCTGTAGCATTGTGTTTTAATAATGTGTGTGATATAGGAAATGGGATGTTTCATAGGAAAATAAGTCACAAGTCGCAAAATACTTTTCTAAGTGTTTTATCCGTAAGGTCTCTTTGTAGGAATATTATCATTGTTGGGGTATCTAGTGCTGTCAGTTGTATGAATACATGTGATAAATGTCAAGACAGTGACTTGAGTAATATCCATGCATTTCATTTCCAAGATGATCCTATAGAGTGTCATATACCCAAAGTTCCCACCTTATATATATATATGCATATGAACATATGTGAAATGGGTCAGATTTTCAGAAAATGTACAATTCACCTTCACCAAATTCAATCAAATATCTCAAATTTAAGACAAAAATCAGGTTCAAAATAAAGTTCAACATAAACCAACAGACAGTTTGAATCAAGGCAATACCAAATATACTCAGATATCTCAGTGTTGATGATTTTTCAGTCCAATTTAGCAGAAGTTAAAAAATATGTTGATCTGCCAATTGTACATTTTCTGAAAATTTGACTCATATATGTCATGTACTTAACCATAGGAATGAGAGTAATCGACCACAACATAACCATCACCCCATCTCTCATTATTTTCTAACCTTTTATTAAAATTTCAATAAATTGGTTAATGTTAAAACTAATTAAAAACGAATGGATTATAAATAAACTTCCATGCTTAATTTAAGAGCCAATGTAGGTCAGGTCATGATGAAAATCACAATTATTTAAATATTTTTGTGAAGATTGTAACTGCCTGTTTTACCTGAAAAAAATATGTCAAAAAAAAACAACATGGCCGATGTTTCTGGGTTATGTCCCATGTAGATATAACGTCTATTGCAAAACGTTTATTGCAAAAAGTATAAACTAAATGCTAGTGATAAATGATCTTTGGTGAGATGCACTCATATATATTTTGTATGACAATTTGTCAAAAGAAAACTTAAGACGGTGTGTAAATCTGTTTGTAAGTAAGTTTGTAAGTAAGTAAGTACGTCGGGAGTAATAAATATTGCTGATAGATCTTTAATGATGCATAAATTGAAGATATAATTGTATAAATGTTGAAACTATGTGGTACGCCACATACATTTTACTATCTCTATGAGATTATTGTACTGTTTCTATTTTCCAGTAAAATAAAGTATGTAATGTATAAGTCAATATCGCCTGTATGAGTGGGAAGCAGAAACGACAGAAAAAGAATCATTAACAAGATTTTAATATCTTTCTCTCTAAAAGGTTTCAGGGAGACTAGGAAAACCTGTGCATGCACAGAAAGTATCTGAAGGATTTGTCTTTATCCCTTTTTCTTGACTATGCATTTATCGACTATGTAAATGGCAGATCAGAAATAAAGTTATTACATACATACATACATGTGCCAAGCAGGCTGCAATCTATTTCACTCTTTCATGTTTTCACTGAGTCACTTGTTCATTCTTTGACCACTACATTAGGATGTGTAGCTTTCAGGCTGGTATAATATCATCCACAATCTATAGTATATACATATGCCCATGTTCCACGGATAAACCAGATCCTAGAAGATGAGATCCTAGCTCAGATCTATCCTATCAATACAATACTACCATGTCCATTTGTGATCCATTTAGGGAAAATAAGTCATAAGTCGCAAAATATGGATTTTGAGATATCACCATAATTATCTGAAAAGAGGCGATCAGACTGATTCTAATGTTAGTTAACACTAGGACACCTAATATGTATTTCTATATTTTATGTTTGATATTTTTATTTTTCAAAAAAAAAGTTTGCAATGTTTCTGGATGGGTAATCACCAGTAAAGTAACAAAATATAGTCCATATGAAGGCCTTCAAAACGCAAAGATATATTTAATACAATGTCCTGAAATTTGTTACATGGATTCATAGGACTATACGTGCTAAACCCTAGCAAAAGATCAAAATATTTCAATAAGGAAATCTTGTGGAAAAAACACTTTGAAAAACATCAATTTTGCGACTCATATAATGTTCCAGATTGTTCATCAAATTTAAATAGTTTTCATTACACAATATGTTCCTTATTTCTGAGCGTCATTGAGTGTGGATTGGTGCGCAGCTGGTGCACTGTTTGCACCACACGTTTCAAGGCTTTCAGGGTCACGACTAATATATAATGTGACAATTAGAGTCTGGCTACCACTGCCCATACTCAGTGTTTTGCCTGATCTCATTATTCTAGCCTTCTCAAGTTCTGTTACCTTTCCTTAGAAGGTTCAACAAATGCTGGGAAACATTGCCTCGTTTTCTCGCTATGTACCAGTGGAGAAATAGATGAACTACTCTTTTAAATCGATGGTTTGACCTATATAGATGTAGGTCAACTTGCACGATCTAGGACAGTATACCACACAAGATTATTGTAGGTGTACGGTTATGATTTTGCATGGTTAGTTTAGTGAGATTGAGTCTGTATTTGTTGTATGGACGGAAGCAGCCAAAGGCTAACTATATGTGATAAGTCATTTTGAGATACTATTATATTTGAAAAGAGGAGATCAAGCTGATTCCAATGGTGGTAAACAGTCTAATAAAATAATAAGTATTTCTAGATTTTAAGTTTAATATTTTCGTTTTTGAAAATAAAAGTTTCCAATATTTCTGGGGGTCAATAAACAGTAAAGTAACTAAATGTAGTCCATATGAGGACCTTTAAAACGAAAGGCTATAATATTATTACATAGATTGTCCTGAAATTTGAGACATTGATTAACATAACTATAAGGGACAAACTCTCCAATAATCAGATCATTCCAATAATGTGATCTTGTAAAAAAAACACTTTGAAAAATATCAATATCAATATCAAAAATAAGGATTGTCACAAACAACTGTGCAGAGCTGGGAGAATCCCGGCTACTCCCACGAAGCAAGGGTTGTCAGGTGTTTTGCTTGACAAGATCTGCAGTCCATCTTATGGATTCTCCATAAGATGGACTGCAGACATTTAGATTCTAGCAGAAGAATCTATATTTCGTTAGCTTTTTAAGGGAATAATCCCGGCGCTTCTACCTTCAATATGACAGCGACATTCCTTAGTTGTTGTTCTCATGGGAGATTCCTGGTCTCCCGATATGACATCATTGTCTGATCATGTGACAGCTCTTGGCTGTTCTATCTTGGCTGTTCTGTCAGGTTTGCATATGCACCAAGTGAACAAGGCGATACCATGGTGGCGATGGACTTCCCTGCTGTAAAAGCTGCCGTGGATTATTACATACTGCGTAAGTGTTGAGAACGGATTACCAAATCACAGTAAACTGAAGTGTAGGAAACATGTTTGAAGGACTGTTTGTGGTATTTAGAAAGATTCTCACTGTGAAAAATGTGGAGAACAAGTGGAGAACCTATGGTGCTACAATACACTATTGTGGGACACTAGTTGGGCAGTGCACTGGATTTGATTGTAAATACAAGTCATTTAGACTTTTTCTAGGGAAAAAGCAGAAGGGTGCTGATGGTCTAGGCCAAGCCAGTGTGAATGTGAGGCAGTACAAGAGCCTGCTGGGAGTGAAGTGTTCATTATCCTGTTGTGTGTTGAAAGTATTGATTTGTTGCAGGATGTATTAATTTCCTTTTGTAATACAAAGTGTAATAAAAATGAAGAACATACCTAAAAACTATAAAATGATCATGCTGTTAGAAGTGTACAAGCCAAGACGGCAGGATAGAAACTGAATAAAACCTTTTAAAAAAAATATCCTTTTGTTGCAGGAAGTATTAATACCTTATTTAGGCCTTTGAGTGAGTCAACAAACTTTCAAATTCCATTACCACTCGGCAACCCCTCGGACATTTTTGTGTTTGTTTACTTGCCCCTGGTCAAGCAACAATCTCCCCCATAGGGTTGTGACTCCCCCTCATTCCTCCACCACACCTTACTTTCCCTCATGATGCTCATCGCACGTAGCGGTCCACAGGAGGATAATTATGTAATCACAGGTAGACAGTCACCCCTCCCCTCCCTTTACCGCATAGAGAGCCATTTGTATAGAGAATTTTTAAACCCTTTTCTGTCAGCTTTTTCATACTGTATGCCTGTATCATATACACTCTGTCCAGCCTCTGTAGAACCCAGACTTCAAAGAGTGCCGGTATAGGCTAGCATTGCGGTTTCGGTTCTTTAGAGGCTGGACAGGGTATAGGTCTATGTGGGCTCAAGAAGCAAAGCCTCTTGTTAACAAGAAAACAGAGCGATGGGCCCTGGATAGCTATGCCATTTAATCTGAGTTCCCTGACTGTTGATCTCTGATTGATCCCTGACTGAGACATATAACAAGTAGGAAAGGGTGTGGGCAAGGGTACGCCTCCCAGCAATTACCAGCATGATTCTGATCCCCCAGTAGCACACAACATTTGAGGAACATTGGGATCGTGTTCCTCCTGTGTTAGTTTGTAGGAAACATGTAGAAAACATCAAGCAAATGTTTTTAGCAAAACATCCTAGGAGTGTTAGGATTTTATGTTCCTGGAAGGTTTTTAGCTAACATTCAACTAACGGTCTGATATAAATGTTCAAGGAACAATAATTTCCATACAGTATAGGAACGTTTCAATAAACTATGTTACCCAAACATCAATGTACGAACATTACACAAATATTACATGAAAATATGTTATCCTACGGTTCCTGGTATAACTTTAACATAACATTGGTTATTTATGCTCCTGGAACACAGTTTTGCAAACTTTCTGCTAGCGTTGTCAAATTATGTCCTCCAAACAGTAATTCCCAGACATTCAAGGAACATTTTTAAATTTACAATCTCAAATCATTATCTCTTGAGTTAAAAACCGTTTGGATTTAGATTTAGATAGATAGATTTTTATTCAGGATACATAATTATACAGTTCGTCCAAAAAACGATGTTCTCAGTAATGCCTCATTTTTCATACAAAGTATTCATTTTACATTACTACAGAGAAGAGAAGCAAATATAATATATTAAAAATCACTATTTTCAACTAAATAAATCAAAAAAAAGTTTTTGAACTAATTGAGTTAGGAGCCACAAGCATAACACAGTATGTCACTGCAAAGGGGGTCTAGAGGGCGACCATGTCACTGTAACGGGGATCTAGAGGGGGCGGGGGTCTGGAGGGGGGTTGAAACTATTTTTTCTAAATTTTCCCCTACTAATTTCGCCTCTAAATACCTAAATATAATCATGTTTACCTCCATAAACAACCGAAATAAGTATACAAATCAACTAACAGGAAAACCGATTCCATCTATATTAGTAGCAATATAATATTATCTAGTTTATGTATGAGGGGAAAAAAATCAATAGAAGCAATTTTTAAAAAATATAAATTTTGATGGCCCAATGACGCATTTTTGGTGCAATTGCTCATATATTTAAATAAGCAACGACATATTTTATATACTGTGCTTCAAGCTTCAGCATGACAATTATATGCATCATCCATATGTATATGATGTGTCACAGAAAAATGAGTCACAAAATCAATGGAATCAGCTTGATATCGCATCTTGGTAACCCATTGATAATATTGAAGAACAGTATAAGGGTATAGCACCCATTAGCATTTTTCCTCTCAACAATAGATGATAGTATACTACCCTGGGAGTTAGAGGGCGCCACCAGTGATTTTCTGCTTGTTTACCAGGGGATTACACCCCTGGTTTTGAACCACTAAGCCACTGGACTCTCTCAGTCACAGATTAACCATCAAGGAGGGAACACAAATTGGCTGCTAGGGTAAGTTACCATTAAATTTTAATCATTTCTCTAATGCTCTATATCAACAGTATGCATTGGTATATATATCATGTTGAAGTCTCTCCCTAAGCGCTCTAAATAGCACCAGTTGCATTGATAAGATAATATTTGAATTATAGACAACCAACAGGCATTTATATCTTGGTATAATTTATATCTTGGTATTTTCTCTGCTAGATTTTTGTACCAGATGCTATATATAATCAATAACCTTCCTATTTACAGAGTCTACATCAATTTAACCAGGGGATGATGTTGTTCTGAAGAGTTGGAGCCATAAATATCAATGATATTAAGTTTCCTTGGTTCTAGGAATGGGTATTTTAACAGAGCTGCCAAGTAAGTTGGATATAGGATAAGTCTCTAATATGACAATCTAAAATAACAATGAAACAGCCATATATGTTAAATCTGTATGTGCAGTACTATCTTCAACTCTATAACTGACACAATATTTGATTTCCTGGGTTCCTATAGCCTCAGTAGGCCATTAAGGAACCCCATGATTTTACCAAGTCCAACCTGCACCCCTGAGCCCTAATCTCTTTGTTTTATTTCCTTAGTACAGAAAACGGTTACAGATTAGGATGCTACAGGCGGGAAAATACAGGAAGATATTGATTACATGGAAGACACAAGGCCAAGCTATCTGATGGTAGTGCCCACTAGCTGTGACTGTTGGTGGTGCTCAGTAATCCCTTAAATAAACATTCACATGACTACAGGCCAACTTGGCCCAACAAAGCTTCAACTGTCAATTTACAAGATATTGCAGACCCACAGAAAAGGATAGGAAGAAAATGATGAACCAAAATGATGAAATGATGATTTTTTGAGTTAATAAAGAAAATGCTTGAGGGAAATTATTTGAGAGGAATGTTTTTCAAACGTTAGAATTGAACATTGGGGAAATTATAGTGAAAAACATTTATTCTATGTTAGATGGGAATGTTCTCCTAACATCTTTTTCCACTATTAGGGTAATGTTACAAAAGCATGTTCTAGTATTGTAATAAAAAAACAGTGGGAGAATGTTTGGTAATCAACATAAGCAAAACATAAATGATAAACGTTTTACTAATGTTAGGTAGGAACGTTCCCCTAACAGATGTTCTGGGAACATCCAATAAATTTTCACTTTCAAACATTAAGCTAACAAACAACCAAACATTGAAGGAACATTCTAGGAATAAAAGTGTGCTACTGTGGGATCCCATCTGCTGATATCAGAATCAACAGATTCTTCACACTGATATCTAGAGTATATGTGGCACCAGGAATCGGAAGGATATCGTCACAACAGGAGAAGTCTTGGGCTATTTACTTTACTAAACATGGAATTATTTGTACATTGACATTGCCCACCATCCCGCCCACCTCCCTCCTATGGCGTCTCCTGACGCCTTCCAAATCGTTTTGTTTCTTAGCTTTAATCTCCACATCGCGATCGGCGCTGTGGATTCCCTGCTGCTATGACGTCATTACATGGGCCTCATTCTGGGTAGGGTTCCGGTGGGGAATCCCCGCGACTATGACGTCATTACACGAAGGTAACCGAGTGTTACCGAGTATTCATACGGCCGAGGGGGGTTAAGGCTTAAGCACTGGACATCGCTAGACATGCGTTGGGAAATCAGGGTATGTGCATTACAAGTATAGTAAAGACCCTATGAACCCAGATGTTTTACATCGCAAACATGTGAAGGATGGCCAATCCGTACTTGGTTTCTCTCCATGGAATAAAGTTTGTGTAAAAAAAAAAGAAAAAAAAAGGTAGGGGTAGAGCAGCATCATCTGACTCCTGTCCATTTACTTTCACAAAACCTTATATAGGCCTACACGTGAATACAAGAACCACTGGACACTGCATCTGAGCTGCAGCATCTGGTTGTTGCACCAATGCACTGCTGGACGAAATGTGACGTCATACCTTAGGCCTGGGGAAGCCTCTCCTATCAGAAAAAACATCAAAGCACTGCACTGTACAAACTCTGCTGATATTTATTCCATTAAAAAGCTAACGAAATAGAGAATCTAATGCTAAAATCTAAACGCCTGCAGGCGTCTCATATGGTGTTCCATATAGACGTCTGCAGGCCTCGTCAAGCAAAAAAACACTGAGTTCAGACAACCCTTGTTGTGGCGTGGCAAAGTTTAGCCGGGTCCCCCCGGCTCTGCAGTCGCCGAAACCATAATTTTAAAAGCTTTGATTATTCCTATCGATATAACAAATAGAGAGAGATGACAATAGATCTAATCTTACTAAACTAACCAGCCAAGCAGTTATCGTACACAAATTCTCGCGCGGAAACTCCCCTGGACTATTGTTTACATTTGCATTCCATGTGCACAAGACAAGTCATTGGCCCTAAACAATCATTTATGCACTTGTCCATTGCAACCCCACCCACCCCTCCTTTCACATTATTATTCCAAATAAAAATTATAATATAAATATAAACCCTGATGGACATTCCCCATCCGTGGGAATGTCCTTGATACTGTGGTAAACTAAGGGAAATCCCCGCCTGGGTGGGAGCATATTTTCTTGGACATCCCCCTACCTTTCCCCCATACTTCCTGGGGTGGGGGTACGGTTGGGGGGATGCAATTAACAAGTGCATTATTGGCCCAAAATAATCATTTATTATAGTCTTACCTGAATTGCCCAGAAAGAATGACTTGACGTAATCGACAAGTCGTGACGTAAAGCTAATCTTATCATCATCTTCTCCTCGTCCTTCTCCTCCTCCTCCATTCTCTCCTTCCTGCTCGCCTGCAGCCTTCTCCTCTTCCTCCTCTTCTCTTCTCCTCATCATCTTAGAATCACGATCTCCCATTGTGAAGGTAGTAAAGCCACTTCCGGCCGTGTTCGTAATCCACATTCCCGCTTGCCGCCACACCTTGCCACACCACATGCTGGTACAGGACCATGCAGGGTTCCGAACACATCCACAGGAAGTTCCCTTTCAGGTACTTCTCCTGTTTCTAGTCCATATTTTACATTTTAATTCATATCTCCATGGCAACCAGGTCCAGTTTTAGTAAACCCTGGTTAATGGATAGTTTACCTCACTAACATTGGTCTTATGCTGCAGTCATTATTTAGCTTTAATTATACCAGTTCAGCTCCAGCGTTTGTTAAACCTCTTTATGGGTTACCTTGGATACTAGGGACGGATTTAGCTCATTTTCTATTTATATTCTGAAATCACTTCCTCTGATCCTTGTGCACATTCTATTTCATTTTCCTGTCCCGTTGCCATGGAAACCATGTTAATTCATGTGTAAACTCCACGTGTTTACCTGGTTACCTTGGCAACAATATTGCATGTCCTGTAGATTCCATTCTTGGGTTTTTACTTAGATTCCATTTGGAGCAAGTTTTCCTTTCAATTCACCATTTTCTGTAAAAGGATTCATTGCCTTGTTGCTAGGCAACCGCCTGGATGTACTGTATCCTCATCCTATAGAGCAGTTGCAGTGTATGACTGAGTATCTCCTGGTTAATGCTAATGTACAGGTAGTTGGCAACGTGTGTATACTATTCAGCATTACTACTCTTACTGTAAATAATCTCTGGCATCTTCATCTGATGGAGACAGTCTAAGCAGGTGTATAGTGGGTGCATACCTTGGTGTATAGTTCCATGTGTTGCCTAGGTAACATAAAACCCATTGTTATTATTTGCTCAGTTGGTTATTAGTTGTCTTCCATGCAGAATCTACTAGTGTACCCATGCATATTGCTAGTCTACAAAGTCCAAAAAGGAAAATGATATTCCAAAAGGGAAAAGGATACTCCAAAAGGGAAAGGATACTCCAAAATGGAAAAGGATACTCCAAAAGGGAAAGGATACTCCAAAAGGGAAAGGATACTCCAAAAGGGAAAGGATACTCCAAAAGGGAAAAGGATACTCCAAAAGGGAAAGGATACTCCAAAAGGGAAAAGGATACTCCAAAAGGGAAAGGATACTCCAAAAGGGAAAGGATACTCCAAAGAGGAAAAGGATACTCCAAAGAGGACAAGGATACTCCAAAAGGGAAAGGATACTCCAAAAAGAAAAATCTTTAATATTTGTGACTTTTCCTATTTCACATAGATATCCGATGTGGGACAAAACTATGCTATTACTGAGAAGTGTATCCCTCATCCCAGCTCTACACATTTAGTACATTCTGACAAATGAGACTAGGTTTGGTGATACGTTGATTAATAAATGTTATGCTGAACTCCATTTGAACCCTTTTTTGTTAAATTTGAGTTATTTGAGTGCCATTGTTGTCATCTTTAACCATTTTTAATAGATAAAGAAAGCAACACTTGAAAATGTTCATGATGTCCAATTGCGTATTTTGTATACCTTGAAAAAGTGTATATGAGTAATATATATGTTTTTATTATATATATATATGTGCATGCTATATGAGAGGTGCTATAAGTGGGGTGCTATGAAAATATTCATATAGTATGCGTACTATAAAAATGTAGTTGTCTAAAAATAGCTCTGTTGATATGCTTTGCCGAGCTTTGGCTCTCCACGAAGCATGTAAACAATCCCCGCGATTGGTAATCCACCCTGATTCTGGTACTAGGATTATAGAAAACCATAATAAAAACCAAATCATTTAATAGAGCATTAGATTCTCTATTGAATGATATAAGTTTGATTAATGTAGCTCAAATAATGGCCGCGATATGAACGTTTTAATTCAACAATATCAGTAGGCCTAATTACTGCATGATCACACAGTGGGCACCGTTGTAGGCCTACTAACGGGGCTGTCAGCGGGGCTATCAGTGGGGCTGGCAGCGGGGCAGCGGGGCTCTCTGAGATTTCTTTAATATTTTTCCAGTGATATCTGATGACATATGATCAACTTTTATGCACATATAATAAATATAGAATGGAACTCGCCGGCAATAATACAAAATTTATTGGACTTGATTCGTCCACATAAGCACTCTGCCTACTGCATCGTGCTTATGTGGACGAATCTCGTCCAATAAATCTTTTAAATCGGCTTGTCCCATAGGTATATCACAGATTGACAATACTGAGACCTGAATGAGATTGCTGTGCTGGTAACCAGGGATATTCCCGCCACTGGACACAATACAAAGCTGACCACCACTGACCACCACTGACCACCACTGACCACTACACTGGGCAGATGTCGGACATTCTCAGATTTGCTTTGACTTTTTTTCTCTTCTAAATCTGTTTAGGGCGGACTGACAACAAGTTCGACATAACATGGCTTGACTTGTGCCTGATAGCTTGTTATAATTATAATTATATATAATTATATAATAAATAAGTATATAATTATATATATTTATGTTTGACATGTTTCGTCTTGTCCCATTGATGTAGATGCATCATGGGATACATTGACCTCTGAATTTCTCACAAATCGTCCCAAGACTCAGACACAGCAGGCGTCCCTGGGCTATTTATAGATCTTAGAGATCACGTGGGCGGCCACGTGGGTGGGTGGGCGTTCTACCAGCGTCTGCTGAACACGTGACATTCTCAGCCTCGATTAGACCTTTAGGTCTCACTATCATAAATAATAATTGTCTGGGCAGAATACATGCTCCCCACTTTAACCTGCCCCCTAGGGAGGGATATAGTAACTACAGGACAGGCGACACCTAGCGGTCAATAACCTTTATACTGCACTCCATCACAGAAACAAGTCTTAATTCACAAAAATGGATTTATGATATTTTAAAATGTGAGATGAAGCAGATTTTACCAATATTAGCCTTTCTGTCCAAATGTTAAACATTAGTATTACACAGTTTGACTTTTATCCTTCTCAGGATTACAACCAATTATAATGTTGATAAGTCTTAAATACAGACCGTGGTTCAAGGCTGCTGCTGCATGCTCTTCTCACACTTACTCATGCTATGACACTTCAGATTCTATATTATAGAATTTGAAGTTGACCTGAAACTATTTAGTATCTGACTTAAGTAAACAGTGCAGCTAATTTATTCACATATACTTAAATTGCATTGAAAAATTATTGCAATATTAGACTGCCACCAAAGGGGAGCTCTTCAGCTAGTGGGCGGTTCCCAGTATAGAATACAGGCGTCTGTTGTAGAGTACAATATCACTTCAACCATTGACTGAAGATGATTCTCTACAATAATTACAGTTGTTATAGATTCCATAGTTAGTGCAACTATACAATATGGCATTTATACATGTATATGGAATTCTCCACACGTTTCACTTGGTGCAATTGTTAGCTGCATTTACATGAAATATCTTGTAAATGAAAGTTGTTGTGGGTTGGTTTCTAAATAACTTTGTGTGTAGTGTTCGATGGGAGTGTTTGGAGAGGGTGGGTGGGTGGGTGGGTTGGTGTGTATGTGTGGGTGGGTGGGCGGGGGGGGGGGAGGCCAGAGGCAGGTGGATCCCGCACTAAGATTTTCATACACTCTTGGAGAAAGTGGATGGATATGACGTCATGAGGTAAATAGTTCCTGCCAAACTCTTTAATATTCTGCCAATACAACTCTAAGATCTTGAGCAAGGAAGTAGAAACTTATTTTATTATCATAAGATTTTATTCCCATTTCTCATATACAATTGTTGTCATATATATTAAGTGCATAAAGATGGAAGAAGATGGAGAAAAGAATGGAAAAGAATTATTGTCTGTGACTGTTAAAGCTCTTCCGAACATCGCATGAATTTTTGATTACCGATAGAAAAGATATAAATGTTTCAGATTTCAACTGAATCCATCCCAGCTTGCACTGTAACGGACATGCGCAGGGAATCAGGAAAATCCACTAACAAGATAATTTAGATAAAACAAACTTTCTGGATTATTTATAACCTGGATAGATTGGAGAGAATTCGTTATTTCTGACAATATCTGGGATTTCCAGTGTTGCGGCCGTGTTTGAAAAACGGAACTTTCTGGGAAAAATATTCTTGGGGAAAAATACCATATAATATGAGCACACCGTTATAGCAGCATGACGTCACTGTCTCAACTCCCCCAGCCTACTTTCTACTGCGCATGCGTATAGCTTATCACGTGACCATGGCGTCTACGGCTCCAGGTTTGAGTGTGAAATGTACATCTGTGCACGTGTACCTTTACTAGACAGTATGTTTACAATCTACATATAATAGGTACCTGTATTTATTTGTGAATGTTTTTCCAACTTCCAACTTTCACCATGATATCATATACACGGTAACCGTGTTTTAAAGTTTATATTATATCATATACTTCACCTCCAAATCCTCCAAGTACATAACCTGTAATATCTAAGTATTCACAGGGATAGCGTATATTGTTACAAAAAATGAACTGTGAAGTTTAATCAGGGCTAATTTAACACGAGCTCCAAAGTATTGTACAAAATGTATAAGTTAATAATAGGGGATTTGCATAGCCGCCATTTTAAATCTTGATTCGCATGGAATTATGGGAGTAATGGTACAGTATAAAATCTAAAGAAAACATGTTATTTTCAGCATGGACTATTTATCAGAGCTCTAATGTCAATATCCATGTGTTATACATGTTTCCATAACCCATGACTTCATCTTTTCCATCATACATTTGGTTTTCATAAATCATCTATAAAAGCTATGATATTGGTGAAAACAATTTTGCAATTCTTTAGAGAAATGTTGCCAAATATTTGTATGTCAGACTTGAACTGAATACGTCCCAGCATGCACTGTGGGAGGCATGCGCAGTGAGACATGCAACTCCCCTATTAAACACACACAAAGGTTAAGTTATATAAGTCTATTATTAAATACAGAGCTAAACTTATATTGTCTAGATGTATACAGTTTAACTAAATAGTCTTTGTAATTGGCAAATAAAATTATCACTTATCTGAACTTTTGTCCATTAAAATTTATAAAAAAAAGTGTAGTCAGCTTCTCTAAAAGCTTATCAAACTACTTTTTTGGATTGGATATCTTTTGGCTGTTGGATTATATCCAGAAGCCTGTCTTCCTGTTTACCATCCTCATACATGTATGTACGCTTTGATGAACATGGGGGTTTATTTTATTCAACCTAAATAATAATATCAATTTTGAACATTGTGAATTGTTATTTCGACAGATTGGTTATGTCATTTGTTGCTGCATAAAGCTTTGGCTAACTGTAAAATGGTTAGCTATGAAATGTATAATGTGAATTACACAGTTTCCTGTTTAACTAGTACCCTTTGAAAATGTAAAGTCTCCCTAGTAGAAGGGTTTCTAAAAATAATCACTATATTATAAATACACTTTTATATCTGAACTAGTAAAAGTGTGTGGAAGTTATCTATATGAGTAGTGTCTAGGGAATGTTTTAATCTAGTATCTGTATCTGTAAATGGAAACGAAAATTCAACATCTTAATTACATTGTCATTTATCACTTCATATTATTTAAAAGGGATACCAGGAAGACCTCATTGTGAGTGACACTTTGAGAGGGGCCATTCCTTTTCGATACTTCATTATATCTGATGTACATGTTTATTGAATAAAAATGTTTATATATATATAATAAACTATTTTTTAATTCAATGAAACTGGAAACCTCACTATACGTCACTGCGCATGTCTGAAGCGTAAAATTATTGCATAGGATGTCAGCCAACCGTAATAGATTAAAGTGTAATCACATTAACAATTAAATTAACATCAAATTAAATTAATAATTAATCAAATACAAATCAAAGATTTATTTTAAAATAAATGTGATCTAGTGTTAGGCACTATATGGGGTCCATTATAACCCACGAGGCTGTTTAGAATGATTTGATACAGGAATAAAGTCGGTTAATGGCTGCACATGTCTGGTTAGACATGGGTCAGACTTTTAGAAAATATACAATTGGCAGCTGTACACATTTGATGAATGCTGCTAAATCAGGCTACAATTTGCTCAATACTGGGTAAATTCCAGTATATTCGGCATTGCATTGATTCTAGCAATCTGTTTGGTTAGGTTGAACTGTATTTTAAACGTCATTTTTCGTCTTAATTTTGGGTTATTTTCAGGCGACTTCACCACCAAGTGCCTGTGAGATGTGCAGAATGGATGCGCAGTAAACCAGCTCAAGACCAGGACGAGGCACTGAATGTATCCAGGGATTTACTGAGAAACATCAGTTATTTCTGAATCAATATTATGACCTACATATATCAATACTAAAGTATTTAGTTCTACAGAAGGGGCATATTGAGACAAGTATTTCTACATGACCTACTACTAATATAGGTGTCGGGATAACATTCAATATTAGCCGCCCTCCGCCCTACACACCTATAGTTGGGTTAGATTTTCAGAAAATGTACAATTGGCAGCTGCACACATTTAGTAAATTCTGCTAAATTAGGCTAAGAACGTGTCAATACTAGGTAAATTCGAGTATATTCGGCATTGCATTGATTCTAGCAATCTGTTTGGTTAGGTTGAACTGTATTTTGAACTTTAATTTCGTCTGATATTTGGGTTATTTGAGAAGGTTTGCGAAGTTGAATTGTACATTTTCTGAAAATCTGACCCAGTTAGTGCATCAATATTGGCCAGCAACTACAGTGCATGTGTGCCAAGAGTACCATGTGCTTGGTAGGCTATACCAGAGCAGATAATGGTATGTTAGTGATTGGACGCCTACTGCGCTAATGGCTTTCTTGGCGTCCTATTGGGATTTCAATGGCATGGTTTGGAGCGTGAGGTTTCCCCTGAGATTGGGAAATGAAATATTTCGGACACTAAGGTTTATAAGACTGCATTTATCAATATTCTGCTGATGTTGTGATGTTTATACATGCATTTGAAGCTTAAGCTGCTGAGCAAAATTAGCCGCCGGTGAGCGATAATAAGTGAAATCTTGATAAGAAAGGATCATGGCGGGTCCTCACAATACAGAGGGGGACATTTTAAAAGCCCTGTTGCAATAACAACTGGACAAAATCCTGCCAAATATTGGTCCAATAACTTGTAGATGGTTTGGAATAGAATGGCCTGAATATATATATGGAACGTCCCAAAACCTGAAAACTTAGTTTAAATGTTACTGAAAATAGCTTTTAGAATATGTTTCTGACACTTGCAAGGAATGAGTGGGATATTTAAATGTACATAATATGTGCAAACATATATCTGATATGAATTCTCTTGTACAGATTAGTAACGCGACTTAGTTTGATACTATTGAATCAGATCATTTTTTGTGATAATATCAAGTAAAATGAACTTACTATCATACTCTACTCATAAATTTGTATTAATTCTTCCCTCTTTTTCTTTAATTGAACTTCGATGTAATGTAATTTAAAACAGTAATTCAGAATATTCGTACTGATGTGTGGAAATGTCTATGTCCTGAATAAAATATTTTCAAAATCAAATCCCTTTCGTTTGTTGAATTGATTGGAATATTGTATGTTTTTTGCTATATTTTGATTCATACTGGAACGGATTATGTCAGCTGTTGTAGCTTTAATACATGTTAGCAATAATCCGGCACTAAAGGGTTAGTTTTGAGGCAGCAATAATCCGGCACAAAAGGGTTAGTTGTAGCTTTAATACATGTTAGCAATAATCCGGCACTAAAGGGTTTAGTTGTGAGGCAGGACAGGGTTTAATACATGTCAGCAATAATCCGGCACTAAAGGGTTAGTTGTGCGGCAGGAAAGGGTTAAGGCATGTGCTAACCTGGAGACAGGGCGGCCGGCGGCCGCTAGGTGGGGCTGTGTGCAGGTATGCCCTATTATCGCTCACTAGGACAATAATAAGCAGTTAGCGACGCACTGCAAATGTCACAGGTACAGGGGGGGGGGGGGGGGAGGAGGAGCGGTGTGTGTGGTCGGGGGAGGAGGAAGAACAGTAGAGGTGGTGGGGGACTGTGTGTGTGGTCGGGGGAGGAGAGGGGGAGGGGGAGGGGGAGGGGGAGGGGAGGGAGCAATGGGAGGGAGAAGGAAAGCGGAAGGAGAGGGAGAAGGAGAGGGAGAAGGAGAGGAAGAAGGAGAGAAGGAGAGGGAGAAGGAGAGGGAGAAGGAGAGGGGAGAGAGCATGACACCTAACTGACTTATATAATTATTTTAGAAAAAAATCATTTTTAAACATTAAACTGGAAACATGTTTAGAGACGTATCTCACTTAGCTATAGTTTAATATTTGTGTTCGATTGAAACTGGTTTTACTGTTAGTTAGAACAGTTCTACACCTCTAATTATATTTTCAAAACATTAATTGGTTGAAGTCATTCTCAGACTCAGATTCCATTCAACTAGTCACTAGACTTAGACATAGTAAACTTTGTATTCATGTAAAAACATGTATTTAGTACTTCACTTACATACTGAAATAGTTATATTAATTTAGAGTCATTATGTATAGTCACTGCATGGCAGGGTCATAGGTCAGAGATATATATCATATATGTGTAAATTTAGAGAAACAAAAACTTTAAAAACAAAAAAAGAAATCACAGGTTTGTCTTGTGGCAAACAGTGCACCAGCAGCCCCTCAATGTCAGTCACTAATCCTGGCGAGTTCCATTCTATATTCATTATATGTGCATAAAATTTGATCATATATGTCATCAGATATCACTGAAAAAATACTAAAGAAGTCACAGAGAGCCCCGCTGCCCCACTGACAGCCCCACTGACAGCCCCGCTGACAGCCCTGTTAGTATATTGATGAATTAAAACGTCCATATCATGGCCATTCCTTGAGCTACATTAATACAATTTATATCATTCAAAAGGGAATTTAATGCTCTATTAAATGATTTGGTTTTTATTATGGTTTTCTATAATCCTAGTACCAGAATCACGGGTGGATTACCAATCGAGGGGATTGTTTACATGCTCCGCGGAGAGCCAAAGCTCCGCGAAGCATAAAAACAGAGCTATTTTTAGACAACTACATTTCATATAGGACACGTCCTATATGAATATTTTTATATCACCCCACTTATAGCATGTCTCATATAGAATGCACGTATAATAAAGTTAAATATACTCCTTAGGATAACCTCAGATAATCAATACATGGGTCAGATTTTCATAAAATGTACAATTCGCCTTAACCAATCCTCTCAAATAACCCACATTTAAGACATAAATGAGCTTCAAAAAGTAGTTTGAATTAACATAACTGATACTTTGAATTAACGTGATCCCGAATTTACTCAGATATTCCCGATATTCATCATTTTTCAGCCAAATTTAGCTGAATTTCCTAAATGTGTGGAGCTACTAATTGTACATTTTCTAAAAATCTGACCCATATATTCAATGCACAGCGTTGAAGGTTGGTACATGTATTCATGCTACCAGCAGCACTAAACACCTCAGATATGAAACCATTCTGAGTAAGGATTCTTGTAGAAAAACGTTTGAGAAATATCATTATTTTGCGACTTTTGACTCATGTCAAATAAAAGTGTAAAAAGTGCATCAATAAGTCGTTATAAAACTCCACACATGCCACATTATAACTTCCTAATAACAACATCTGTCACCATGGTAACTCATGACAACCATGTCACAAGCAAACCTTTAAACATTTTTACAAAAACTGGAAACAATTAAAATATTTTCTCTCCCATCCGTGGACTCCATAATGAGGCTAATAATAACTAGGTCAGAGTGATCTATAAATAGCACAGACGCCCAAGGGACGCTGAAGTCATACGTCACTTCCTGTCTGAGTCCAGCCGCTCTCACTAGAGGCCAGCACCCACATCCGGGTATGTTCACAAGTGGAGGCTAAGAATATCAATTAATGATGATTTAATGTTTTGTTTTCGGTATCAAGTTTTTTTTATAAAATGCTTTATATTTCTAAGTATTGCATTTATTTGTCAAGATATAGTGAGGGGAAGTTTGTCACTGTATGGTGAGGATCCCGGAGATTTTAGTTTTAGTTTCTTTGGTGGTGAGGAATAATTCCCAAAGTAAATGGTTTAGTGGGTATTTTATTCTTTCACTAGCTTTCGAGCTGTCGTGCTCTTTATCAGGTTCATTTATTCGTGTTGAGGTGACTTTTGGGTCATATTCTGGGGAAATGTACAATTGCCATCCACCAACCGCAAATTCAAAACAGACATGAGCTTCTCATTACTGTTCAACATAACCAAACTAATTACCCGAATCAACCCAAATGTGACTAGACTTTATCTGGTTATTAGGTTTTCTGCCTAATGTTTAATAACTTACACAATGTGTAGGGTTGCCGTACGCTCTGACCCGTGCATTTCTCCCTAGTGTCTGTACTACACAGAACTTTCAGGTTAGACTGGTTCCCTATGAATGAGTGAATGAAGGGCTGACTTCCCTATTCCTCAATATTGCAGACAAGACTATATCTGATGCAGTTCTGTGCAAGGCTGAAGCGTATTGCCTGAGGCTTGGGAAGGAAAACAACCAGTAATGAGTAATGAGCAAGTAAGCAACCAGTACTGATACCGCTAGTGAAGATTTAGACATTGACAGTGGACTCAATTTAACTATAAGACTGTCCCTTAAGCTAGAGACTTGGCTTTATTAGCCTACTTATTTTTAGTTTTTAGTTCTTAACTTAGGGAGCATGACTATAGCAGTCAAGGCCTGAATGTGGGCACCCCGATATGGGGGAGGTTGGGGAGGAGGAGGGGCACCCCCGATATGGGGGAGGAGGTGTGCAGATATTAGCTGCAAGTATGGTATAATATGATAGGATGTAACAAGGTTGGTTTCTGACTTACTGTATACGATGCACACAAGGTATTTTCGCCCAGGGATGTCACAAGAAGCCGTAGGCTTCGAGTGACATCCCTGGGCGAAAATAACGAGTTACATCCTATTTTTATACCACAATCTTATATTGTAAAATAAATGAATAAACAAACTATTTATTTACCTCGCTTCTCGCCAATGACCCGCCATATTGTTTTTTTGATGCCAAAGCGCTAGACAAGCCTACAACTGATTGGCTAATCTACAACCAAACGTAGGCATATGACGTCACAATTAGGCGTGACTTCTTGAGCGAGCTTAACCTCAACCAATGAGAATGCTTCTTAGATTTAGGCCAAAAAAAGTTCATATTTTCACGTGTGGATTCATTCAACAAAACACAATAGCAGGTATCCACTCATTTGCAGCGTGTACAACCCCCGATCGTGGTATAAAATGAATGGAGCAGCGAAAGCTGCTAAACCACAGCACCATGTGAGGCCCAACACATGATTTGTTCGTACACCTTGTCATTAGACCAGTGTTTCCCGCTCTTCTAGTAATATCAGATGGCAAGAATAATCAAAACATGACAACAATAAAACCCTCATATGTGCAGCTTCCACAGCTATTCTATTCTCTGTAACTCTAGCAACTGGTGGTCGGGCAGCAGAGCCTGCTAATACATATGAGAGCCAGGAGGAAAGTTATGGACACCTAATGGGATTATAATGACATTTTGCACTTTGGAGTAAGAGGCTTAGCTCAGTTTGGAGGGACTCTCTCAACACTGAGCCTAGACTGGAGAGGCTTTCTCTCAGTTTGGAGGGACTCTCTCATCACTGAGCCTAGACTGGAGAGGCTTTCCCTCAGTTTGGAGGGACTCTCTCAACACTGAGCCTAGACTGGAGAAGCTTTCTCTCAGTTTGGAGGGACTCTCTCAACTCTGATCCTAGACTGGAGAGGCTTTCTCTCAGTTTGGAGGGACTCTCTCAACTCTGATCCTAGACTGGAGAGGCTTTCCTTCAGTTTGAAGGGACTCTTTCAACACTGAGCCTAGACTGGAGAGGCTTTCCCTCAGTTTAGAGGGACTCTCTCAACTCTGAGCCTAGACTGGAGAGGCTTTCGCTCAGTTTGGAGGGACTCTCTCAACACTGAGCCTAGACTGGAGAGGCTTTCTCTCAGTTTGGAGGGACTCTCTCAACACTGAGCCTAGACTGGAGAGGCTTTCCCTCAGTTTGGAGGGATTCTCTCAACTCTGAGCCTAGACTGGAGAGGCTTTCTCTCAGTTTGGAGGGACTCTCTCAACTCTGAGCCTAGACTAGAGAGGCTTTCCCTCAGTATGCAGGGAGTGTTTCAACTCTGAGCCTAGACTGGAGAGGCTTTCCCTCAGTTTAGAGGGACTCTCTCAACTCTGAGCCTAGACTGGAGAGGCTTTCCCTCAGTTTGGAGGGAGTTTCTCAACTCTGAGCCTAGACTGCTCAGCTCTACCCCGTATGAGACATCCTGCCATTCATTTCTGTTTGAGTTCATCACTAAAAGACTGCTGCACTAACAGACTGCACCCAACACAAACCTGCGTAGAAACCTGGCTGAGTCTAGGCTCAGAACCTATCAGATCAGATTCTTCCACACTAAGGGAATCTGTCTAAAACATTCCATTAAGATCTAATTAGGATAGTAGTGATAGGTCAACCACAAGCTGGGGAACCATTAGCATACCAAGCTTATCTCATCTGATAGGCTCGCAGGCAAGGTCCTGCTCCCACTTTCATTGATAGATTTACATTTCCTCCGATCATGTAAGTACTCTCTGATTAATATGATAAATTATATACTACTACTGGCTAGATTTTACTTATATAAGAGGAGGTTTTTCTATAACAACGAGTTAAGCTTTTTTGAATTCCTGAGAGAACTAAAGCAAAGTCTCAGTGTTGAGGGATAGCGCTGAGTTTAATCAATTGTAAGAAAAGACTTTGAACTGGGAAGTTATTTTATGAAGAACTCTTAGTTTAAAGTTTGATAAGAAATTTCATTGACTTAAATATGGAGTTACACAAGAAAGAATTGAAAATAAAACGAAGAGGAAGGTGAAGAGCGTATGTAAATCTTGATGTAAATCACTCAGGAGAATAGTATTGTTGACATTTTGAATCAATACCTGGTGTTGGAAGAAAAAAGAAGCTAACTTGTAGCTGGTGGTTTTTTGAAAATATCATGGCTGTTCTAACACCAAAAAGATGTCAGCAAGTGCACGAGGTCCAAGTTGAGGACTTCCTTCCCCAGTACATGACAATGTGTAGTATCCTGGGTGAAGGGACCTGGTTGTGAACCACTGAAATACAGCAGCATGGGTACCTTATATATAATTAGTTTGTAGAGCAGTGGTACAGTAAGCCAAAGGTCCTGGGTTCGGTTCCCAGTCTAGGCAAAACTATTTTTGGGCAGGTTCCCTATCATGTCCCTATAGTATGTATACATGATGGAGGAAATATATTTGTGCTGGCCTGGTGCATCATTACACTAGTGTTATAGTTATTAAGGATGTGTTTTTAGGAAAATGAGTCACAAGTCGATAGTTTTATTTTTGAAAAAAAAGTTTGCAATATCTCTGGGTGGATAATTACCAGTAAAGTAGCTAAATATACTGCATACAAAGGCCTTCAAAACACACAGATATATTTAATAGAATGTCTAGAGATTTGGTAGATTTGTATGACTACAAGTACTCAGTCGTCCAAAATTAAGAACATTTCGGTAAAGAAATCTTTTGAAAAGAATACATTGAAAAATCTCATTTTTGTGACTTATTGTTCTAAAACACATTAGATTTAGGATATGATCTTATTAAAACTTATTGAAGGTTGAAGCCTATTTCCTGTGGCTTGGTCTACCTAGTGACTAATGTTGTCACTGTCTAATGACTAGTTCAGTCCATACAATTGCATTGCACCCAATATTGCCAAGGGCTATTAAAATAATTAATAATTATCAATAATTATTATAAAGGTAGGGATTATCACACCAGTCCTGAGTAGAACCTACCACCTGATTATTGCCCTGCATCCAAAGCCTCACCGTGAGCCCAATCAGCAGTACATGTATGAATTGTGATGTGTTTCAGGAAAATGAGTCATAAGTCGCAAAAAATAGATTTTGAGATATCATTAGATTTGAAAAGATGAGATAAAGGGGATTCCAATGATAGTAAACAGTCTTATAATCTTATAAGTATTTCTAGATTTTAAGTTTGATATTTTCGTTTTTGAAATAAAAAGTTTCCAATATTTCTGGGGGTCAATAAACAGTAAAGTAACTAAATGTAGTCCATATGAGGACCGGTAAAACTAAGGGATATACTACATAGATTGTCCTGAAATTTGTAACATCGATTGATAGAGCTATAAGTGATGAACTCCCCAAAAATCAGAACATTCCAATTATGTGATCTTGTGAAAAAAACACTTTGAAAAATATCAATTTTGCGACTTATGACTCATTTTCCTGAAACACATCACAATTATGTCAAGAAGCTGTCGTAAGTTTGTAATCCCCAGTATGGTCACCCATTCCCTTCCCACACATCAATGTCTCATGCTCTTTTACAAACTCACTCAATGCTTTGTTATTGTTAAATACGTTTTTAATATTTTTGGCATGATTTGAAACTATAATTGCCCACAGAACCGGGGATTATAGAGCTATAATGGCCTGAGAGAACTATAACTGCCCTGGGAGGATACTATTATAGCATTAATACCCTCGGTTTTGGAGGGTCTGCGTGGTCTGTTGCGTGGTGGACAATTCGAGGGGCGTTAGCCCCAAGAATTTCCATCAGTGCTTTTAGACCCGGTTTGGTTAGATTCAACTGTTATTTACCAATAACTGACTTTTATTTACCAGTTCTTTTGATGTCTATAACCGCCATTCCTTACCGGAAGTTGCCAGAAGTGATTGCAGTGGTCTATTGTGACAAAAATACACCCCAGAATCTGACCAAACTGGGTCTAAAAAGCTATAATACCCTGAGAGGGCTATAACTGCACTGGGAGAAGATGTTCCTCATCATTACACATTTATTACTGGTTAGAGTGGTGTGAAATTATCCCAAAATAGACAAACAAATTAATGACCTCCATTTCTAACAGGAACAAGACAGCTTCACCTGGCGCATTATCAACAAACAGAACCCTCGCCCTGCCCTCAATGTCAGCCATGCCATGTGAAGGTATGCCTTCTCTACCTGTAAATAATGCATAATGTGCACACCCATGTGACCAAAGCTGACCAATCATACATCTTCACGTAAGGTCACAGGTTCAGTTCCGTTATCCAGACATGTTGCCTCATCCACCTTGTGGGTGTGTTGTATATAGATCCATGTGTAGGGTAACATTAGGTAACACTCACACTTGTACCACTAGACACAACACTGGTAACATTGTGCATGAGATAATCCATGTTGGACACATCCTATTTACACTTACATTGTTTAAATGTATAATTGGCCTTAAACGATATTTTTAACAAATAAAGAACTTTCATACAGGCAGACTTGGTTGACAATAGTCCACGGGTAGGTTTTCATTAGGAAGCATTGGTCCGTTCACACTTGTATCACTCCCACTAGATAGCACTGGTAACAATGTGATACTTCATACATGTCTGGTTCAGTAAGTAATGCATGAAATCACACCATTAACTCTGGTCTCCACCATGAGTGATGTAATACCAAGCGTATCCACCACATGTGTATATAGTAGCAGCGTATCCACACGTGCCAGTAGTAGTATGTCCAACACATAAATAACCACCAACAGGACAGAGCTACACTGTGTGTCTGTACTCCCCGTGTGTGAAGTATATCCCAGGTAAAGGCTTGCCATATGTGATATATCTAGTCCTTGAGGTGGTATACATACATGTACCAAATTTCAGTGTATCAAATATATCCATGCATTTTAAACTCATCCTATAGAGTATATTTAGCTACTCTACTAGCAATTGTCCACCCAGGCATATTCCAAACTTATTTTTCAAAAATAAAAATATAGAAATACTTATTATATGTCCTACTCTTTACTATCATTGGAATCGGCTTGATCTCATTTTTTCAACTACGACAATATCTCAAAATTCATATTTTTCGACTTGTGATTTTCCTGAAACACATCCCAAATATACTCCATATTGATGTATCACACGGCGTGATTACTGTGATATGATAGCCTTCATATAACAGTGGGTATCACATAGCTCCACTTGTATCTCTGTGTTCCGTCCCTAGGCTAATTTTACTGTATAGATCCATTGGTGTTGTGTGTAGTGTGTCAACCCTTAGGATTATTAGTGGACACCAAATATCATGTGTCTCCTATGTGTATCTGTATTTGCTATTGCATATCCTTGTGTACAGGTATTACTTTCATATGTGACTCCTCCTGTACCTGCTCTTGCACCCCTCCTCCTGTACCCCCCTCCTGTACATCCTCCTGTACACCCTTGTATCAACTCCAGTACTCCCTCCTGTTTCCCCTCCTGTACCTCCCCCTGTACCTCCCCCTGTACCTCCTCCTGTACCTCCTCCTGTACCTCCTCCTGTACCTCCTCCTGTACCTCCTCCTGTACCTCCTCCTGTACACCCTTGTATCAACTCCAGTACTCCCTCCTGTTTCTCCTCCTATACCTCCTCCTATACCTCCTCCTGTACCTCCTGTACTACCTCCTCCTGTTTCTCCTCCTGTACCTCCTCCTGTACCTCCTCCTGTACTACCTCCTCCTGTTTCCCCTCCTGTTTCCCCTCCTGTACCTCCTCCAGTACCACCTCCTTCTGTACCACCTCCTCCTGTACCTCCTCCTGTACCTCCTCCTCCTGTACCTCCTCCAGTACCTCCTCCTGTACCTCCTCCTGTACCTCCTCCTGTACCTCCTGTACTACCTCCTCCTGTTTCCCCTCCTGTACCTCCTCCTGTACCTCCTCCTCCTGTACCTCCTCCAGTACCTCCTCCTGTACTACCTCCTCCTCCTCCTGTACCTCCTCCTGTACCTCCTCCAGTACCTCCTCCTGTACCTCCTCCTGTACCCCCTCCTGTTCCTCCTCCTGTACCACCTCCTGTACCTCCTCCAGTACCTCCTCCTGTACCTCCTCCTGTACCTCCTCCTGTACCTCCTCCTGTACTACCTCCTATACCTCCTCCTATACCTCCTCCTGTACTACCTCCTATACCTCCTCCTATACCTCCTCCTGTACCTCCTTCTGTACCTCCTCCTGTACTACCTCCTATACCTCCTCCTATACCTCCTCCTGTACTACCTCCTATACCTCCTCCTGTACCTCCTCCAGTACCTCCTCCTGTACCTCCTCCTGTTTCCCCTCCTGTACCTCCTCCTGTACCACCTCCTTCTGTACCACCTCCTCCTGTACCTCCTCCTGTACCTCCTCCTGTACCTCCTCCAGTACCTCCTCCTGTACCTCCTCCTGTACCCCCTCCTGTTCCTCCTCCTGTACCACCTCCTGTACCTCCTCCAGTACCTCCTCCTGTACCTCCTCCTGTACCTCCTCCTGTACCTCCTCCTGTACTACCTCCTATACCTCCTCCTATACCTCCTCCTGTACTACCTCCTATACCTCCTCCTATACCTCCTCCTGTACCTCCTCCTGTACCTCCTCCTGTACTACCTCCTCCTCCTCCTATACCTCCTCCTGTACCTCCTCCTGTACCTCCTCCTGTACTACCTCCTATACCTCCTCCTATACCTCCTCCTGTACTACCTCCTATACCTCCTCCTGTACCTCCTCCTATACCTCCTCCTATACCTCCTCCTGTTTCCCCTCCTGTACCTCCTCCTATACCTCCTCCTGTACTACCTCCTCCTCCTCCTGTACCTCCTCCAGTACCTCCTCCTGTACCTCCCCCTGTACCTCCTCCTGTACCTCCTCCTGTACTTATTCCACTAGAGATTGCGGTATCGCCTCCTGTACTTAGTGCACCAAAGATCATTGGTAGTTAATGATATAAAAACTGACCTCCTCCGCCTCTGGCTGGATCTGTGAGGTCTGTGACAGATGTTTCTCTCTCTCCCTCTCCACACAACAGTCTAACCTCTACTTCACTCCACAGTCTCTCTCACATTCTCTCAGCTTTACTCACCTCTAGGTTAATCATCTACTACTCCTCTGGTCTCCTTCTCTACTCACATTTCTCTTATCTCTTTCTCTACTTGCCTTTCTCTTATATCCTTCTGCCTTATTTGTGCCTTTATCCTCATTTAGGAGTCGCTCAAACCTTTAACAGTTCTGTTATGTAGGCTTAGTTTTATGTCCCTTTTTCCCTTCCTTTCTCTTTCCTCTCCCTTCTCTTGCTCGGTCCCTCTTTGCTCTCTATTTCCCTTGCTTTTCCTCCTCTCTCTTCTCTAATTCCTCCCTATTTTCTAAGTCTCTCACCTTTTTCTCTCTCTCAGTATCTTCTCTCTCTCTGTGAGTTTCTCTCTGCCTTGTCCTCCTTATATGCTAGTGTTAATTATTATAAACTACAGAACACATATAGATCTATAGATAGCTATAGATCTGTATGTACTTGTAATGTAATCCTGTAGATAGCTATAGATCTGTGTATACTTGTAATGTGATACCTATGCACCTTTGCACCTCTCTGTCCTGCTCCTGTCCCTGTCCTCTGTCTGTGTAACCAGGGTGCCTCCTCACTCCATGTCCATGCCACCTCCACCTCCTCCTCCTCCTCGTGTCTCCATGACGACCCCAGGAGTAATCAGAGCCTCTTGTCCTGGAGTAGTACTAGTAGTTCCTCCTCCTCCTCCTTCATTCAGGCCTCCACTTGTTGTCATGCGACATCTATACCTCCTCCAGTGCCTCCTCCTCCTGCTGCTCCTCCACTACTACTTCTCCTCCTCCTGCTGGCGCAGCTGCTCTCCTCCTGTGTGTGGGTGCACTTACTCACTCACTCACAGGAGGAGTTAGGCCTCCAGCCTTGCTGCCTTATAATGTTTTATTTCTTACTGTTGCCTGTAGCCATAGGCTTCTTGTCATCTGTCTCTCTATGGTGCCTTTCACTCTCTCTCTCCTACTCTCTCTATGGTGCCTATCACTCTCTCCTACTCTCTCTAAGGTGCCTATCACTCTCTCCCCATCTCCCTCCTACTCTCTCCCACTCTTTGTCCCTTCTCTCTCCATAGGCTGTCTCTGCCTATCACTCTCTCTCCTACTCGCATTAAGCTTCTCTATGTGTGTCTCTTGCTCTTTCTCACATGTGTTTTCTGTAACCATAGGCTTGAGTTTCTCTCATAGTTTTACTCTATATATATATGTGTCCTTCACTTAGCTCTCATCCCTTCTTTTCTCTGTCTCCCTCCTCCACTTTCTCTTTCTTTTCTTCTCTCCCCTTTCCTCTTCTGTCCTGCACCTCTCCTTCCCTCTCCTCTCTCTTTTTCCTCTCTCTTTCCCTCTCCTCTCACCTATCTCTCTCCTTTCACTCTAGCTCCCTGACTCTCCTTTCACTCTAGCTCCCTGACTCTCCTTTCACTCTAGCTCCCTGACTCTCCTTTCACTCTAGCTCCCTGACTCTCCTTTCACACTAGCTCCCTGACTCTCCTTTCACTCTAGCTCCCTGACTCTCCCTTCACTCTAGCTCCCTGCCTCTCCTTTCACACTAGCTCCCTGACTCTCCTTTCACACTAGCTCCCTGACTCTCCTTTCACTCTAGCTCCCTGACTCTCCTTTCACTCTAGCTCCCTGACTCTCCTTTCACTCTAGCTCCCTGACTCTCCTTTCACACTAGCTCCCTGACTCTCCTTTCACTCTAGCTCCCTCACTCTCCTTTCACACTAGCTCCCTGACTCTCCTTTCACTCTAGCTCCCTGACTCCCCTTTCACACTAGCTCCCTGACTCTCCTTTCACACTAGCTCCCTGACTCTCCTTTCACACTAGCTCCCTGACTCTCCTTTCACACTAGCTCCCTGACTCTCCCTTCACTCTAGCTCCCTGACTCCCCTTTCACACTAGCTCCCTCACTCTCCTTTCACACTAGCTCCCTCACTCTCCTTTCACTCTAGCTCCCTCACTCTCCTTTCACTCTAGCTCCCTGACTCTCCTTTCACACTAGCTCCCTGACTCTCCTTTCACACTAGCTCCCTGACTCTCCTTTCACTCTAGCTCCCTGACTCTCCCTTCACTCTAGCTCCCTGACTCTCCTTTCACACTAGCTCCCTCACTCTCCTTTCACACTAGCTCCCTCTCTCTCCTTTCACACTAGCTCCCTGACTCTCCTTTCACCTATCTCTCTCCTTTCACTCTAGCTCCCTGACTCTCCTTTCACTCTAGGTCCCTGACTCTCCTTTCACACTAGCTCCCTGACTCTCCTTTCACTCTAGCTCCCTGACTCTCCTTTCACACTAGCTCCCTGACTCTCCTTTCACTCTAGCTCCCTGACTCTCCTTTCACTCTAGCTCCCTGACTCTCCTTTCACTCTAGCTCCCTGACTCTCCTTTCACACTAGCTCCCTGACTCTCCTTTCACTCTAGCTCCCTGACTCTCCTTTCACACTAGCTCCCTGACTCCCCTTTCACACTAGCTCCCTGACTCTCCTTTCATACTAGCTCCCTGACTCTCCTTTCACTCTAGCTCCCTGACTCTCCTTTCACACTAGCTCCCTGACTCCCCTTTCACACTAGCTCCCTGACTCTCCTTTCATACTAGCTCCCTGACTCTCCTTTCACTCTAGCTCCCTGACTCTCCTTTCACTCTAGCTCCCTGACTCTCCTTTCACTCTAGCTCCCTGACTCTCCTTTCACACTAGCTCCCTGACTCTCCTTTCACTCTAGCTCCCTGACTCTCCTTTCACACTAGCTCCCTGACTCCCCTTTCACACTAGCTCCCTGACTCTCCTTTCATACTAGCTCCCTGACTCTCCTTTCACTCTAGCTCCCTGACTCTCCTTTCACACTAGCTCCCTGACTCCCCTTTCACACTAGCTCCCTGACTCTCCTTTCACTCTAGCTCCCTGACTCTCCTTTCACACTAGCTCCCTGACTCTCCTTTCACTCTAGCTCCCTGTCTCTCCTTACACTCCCCTCTGTCCTCCCTCTCTAGAATCTCTCTCCTGTCCCCTCCCTTCACCCTCCTCTCCATCTTTTGTCTCTAATTTTATTTTAAAAGTTGGTCCTGTTCAGCGGCTGACTAATAGTAAAGATTTTTCATGTTTAAACTAAAGTCTGAATCTCTAGAGTATTTCATCTATCACTGAATTTGGAAATGGGATAGATTAACTTTGAGAACACAGAAAGCCCATTTTCCTTTACATTCTAACACCAAATTAATTTAAATCAAAACGAAGGACGATATCCACAAAATAAATACCATACAATGGTCACTAGTCACTTTGTTTATCTGAATCATTTTTTCTCAAACTTCATTACTCATCACAATAAGTTAAAGTAAAACAAAAATGATGATGTCCGAAAAGAATGACACAAAAAACCGTATGTAAGATGTATGTATGTTTCACACCCTGATGAAACTATAGCTAGTGCATCCCATTGCAGTAGTGTAGGTAACTAGTCACTTAATACCTCTATATCTGTAAACTGTAGTTTATGACTCTAGTCTAAACTATAATTTAAAAACTCTAGTCTAAAAGGGACCCTCTGGAAGAGCTGTGGCTGCCACAGAAGAGGGCTGATCCCATTTCCGGTTTAATTATTTTATACATGTATACCTTCTCATGTACTGTTTTCCGGAAATAAACAATATACATACATACATCTTTATTACTAAAACTTAACTCTAGGGACCCTCTGGAAGAGCTATGGCTGGCATAGAAGAGGGCTGTTCCTGCTCCCGGTGTATATTGTTATATTTATATCTATTGTCCTGTACTGTTTCCAGAAATAAACAATATAAAATACAAAATAATCACTTTTTACAGTAACATCTGGTTAGACCAGGTAATTAGTCCTGAAACTAGTTTACCTTTTTGTCAATCACCTGTTGGTAACTTGGCAAATAAAGTATTTTCAAATAAACTATTGTCTTGGGTACATACATAGAGCACTGACACTCAGAGACAGTGGCAAAGTGACTCCTCTCCTGTCATATCCTGTCCACTCATATCAAATCATATACATTACGATACTCACTCACTGTAATTGATTTGACTTAACATTGTTCATATTGTAAATAATATAGAGAACTCTGCGAGCACTAAAACTCCGAGTCAGTGTCAAAGTGACATCTCAGCGGATCTTTTCTTCTCCTACATAATGACCTTGATTGTTGTTTCATGAAGAACACTAACACTCTGTGATCGTGGCAAAGTGATTCCTCTATTAACCATATATATTGTAAATCTGTAAATCTTGCTTAATTGACTTTGAATATTGTTTCATGAAGGACGCTAACACTCCGAGACAGTGGCAAAGTGATTCCTTGATTAACCAGATGTACTCTAAATCTGAAATCTTTTCTCCTAGAATATCTCATCATTGTAACATAACTTGTATACTGCCTGCTTAAATGTCTTTGCTGACACCTGGGGCCTGTGAAAAACCCTGATCTGGGATTTTGCTAACCCAGTATAAATAAAAGTTTAAAAAAAAAATTACAATCAAAAGCACACGTAATTCTGACTTACTTGGGACGTACTTCTTTGCTGACTCATGGCTGTTTCTAGATGTTGGTACAGAAGTATCCTCCACCTTCCATCTGGGAGCACCTCCAGGGTGTTGGGTAGGACCCTGATCAGTGAGCTGGGTAGTACCTTGTCCAGTATATTGATGGGTAGTACCTTGTCCAGTATATTGATGGGTAGTACCTTGTCCAGTATATAGATGGGTAGTACCTTGTCCAGTATATTGATGGGTAGTACCTTGTCCAGGGTGTTGGGTAGGACCCTGATCAGTGAGCTGGGTAGTACCTTGTCCAGTATATTGATGGGTAGTACCTTGTCCAGTATATTGATGGGTAGTGCCTTGTCCAGGGTGATGGGTTGTGGCTTGTCCAGTGTGTTGATGGGTACCTTGTCCAGTAAAAGTAACTTGATTTGTTATAGACTCACTATACTTCATATTGCACGGTGTAGATCTTTTGAAAATGTAAATGTATTACAAATGTCCTAGATAGATTATATTATCTGCTAGCTAGTTGCAAAGCTAATGTTTATTGTTACTATGAACTACTTCTCACATATAAACAACCACACTTAGAAAAACCTTTAGAAAAATAGCCTTCAAAATTATTGTTGGCCTATAAATACTATTTGGTGTATAGTTTGTACTGCACTACTCAGCCTACCTGCTGAAGCACCTGGCTGTGGTTTACTATGAGGCTCTGCGGTGTCTGGGTCTGAATCATGAATACGTAGGATTAATTATTAAATAGTGGGATATAATTGTTGGCTCCCTCAGTAAAACTATAAGATAAGAAAATATACTATGGATTTATATCTTATTATTATACTATTATTAAGATAACCGGTAAAATTCAAATTTATGACTCAATTTTTTTCTATTTTCATGATTGAAAGCATGTAATATAAATCTGTTAACTAACTTGTTGGTTTCAGTTGCTTAGAATATTGCACTCATTGCTATGCAACGCAATATTCACACTCCTTCAACCAACGCGTAAGTTAACCTGTATGTATTTTGAATAGTTTATATCAGTATTAGTTTATATTGACATTTTGAATAAAGTATTAGACATGTTATAGGACCAGGGCTGCCGGTGCAGGCCTGGATCATATCAGGGAGGTATATACAGAGGGAGTAGAAACGGCACACTGCTTCAAGCAGCAGATGTATGTCAGGTATATAGTCTAGCCACTGCATGCCAGGTGACGCTGCAGTACTGTTGCTATATCTTCCACCTATAGCCCAGGGAGATTATTTTGCCCTTTTCCAGCAACAGCATACTGGTGATACACTTATACATTAGTACCTGTGACTATTGGGGCAGCCAGTGTGAAGGCCTGGATGGCAGGTATACAACTGTTGGACCGGTGCAGTCTCATGGGTGGGCGCGGGCTATCAGTGGGTGACGGCTCTTCTCCTCCTCCTTCTCCACCATTACTTGCTGTACCATGATAGTAATAATGATTGTACTCTAGTATTAACAAATGTTGTAGAACGATAGTTTAATTCACTTTACACATTTACTTGAACTCATTATCAAGATGCGATATTATAAATCGAACTAACTAAAGACTCTATGACGAAATACCTCTGGCAAATATATGAAACCACGGACAATAGGACACTGCCATGACCGTCATTCGCATCCTACCATTTAAAAGTGAATTCTATCCTATTTCTGAAGGGAGCCCAGGAAGAACTCAGCGTTGTAAAACACTGAGAGGGAATTTTTCCGCTTCAGTACAGCATAGCAGAAATGTACATCTTTTATTGAATAAAAGTTTTATAATAATAATAATAATAGTAATAAAGCTTACTAGTACAAGGCTAAGAATCTCACATAAAAAAGGTACAGTACTGTACTTTACGGCACCTATATACTAGTGTCAAACCATAATTGTTATATATTTTTTTTTATTTTTTATTTTTAAATTTATTACATACTCTGTATTGTAACTTTTGTGCAGTTTCCCCTTAGTCACAATGGAACTTTCCTATACTTTGTTCTTTAATAAGGGTAACAGCTGGAACAGTCAACCTTTTTATCACATTCATTTTGTATGTATATTAGTGATGAACAATTTTCAATCAAAGATACTAGTCTCAGATAACTGTATGTTTATTATGGAAATAATTATCTATTATTATTGTTGTTGTTTTTATTTTACCGTTCTTTTGGAATATGGTAAAATAAGTTTGAGAGCTGAAATTGGCTCCAGAAGATTTTTTCTTCCCCAAGTGTGGCATGATTGTCAGCAAGCAGAGCCTGGGAGGCTCACAATGCAGCCAAATGAGCTGGAAACAAGCACCAGCAAGCAATTGGTCTGTCCCGCCGCTTATTGGACACGTGAGAATGCGTGCGACTTCTCATAATGCACCTCCCCCGGGGGTGAGGGGAACGGTAGGGGGATGTCAGAGAAGCCATGCCACATCCCAGGCAGGGATTTCTCCTAGTTTACCCCAGTATCATGGACATTCAGCCCTCCCCCCCCCAACATTTGGGTTTATATTTTTTATTTAAAAAAGTAATGTGAAAGGTTTGCCCTATGGGGTCAGGGATTTAAAAAAAATGTCTTACCCTGGGGCTTGGCATTCCCCCATACCCCCGGGGTGTGATTGGCATTCCTTGGTATTCCCCCATACCCCTGGGGTGTGGTTGGCATTCCCCCATACTCCCGGGGGTTTGGGGTGGGGTCGGGTGGGGCTGGCATTCCCCCATACGCCCTGTTGTAGGGGTGGGCTTGAGGGTTGCAATTGACTAGTGCATAAGAAGCAATTACAAATACAATGCAAACCCATTATGTGAATCCTTCCATATGGTGGCTACTAGTTTTGATTTTTCTTTAGAACAATACAAATTAATCTAGCTATGCATGAGGGGATATACAATTTACCTGTTTCTGGTGTGGTAGCTTGATTTGCGTTAGCTTTGACGGCCGGGGTAGCCATGACTTGTGTGGAACTTTTGACTTGGGGGGTAGCTTTGACTGCTGGTGTACCTTTGACTTGTGGGGTAGCTTTGACTGCTGGTGTACCTTTGACTACTGGTGTAGCTTTGACTACTGGTGTAATTGATGTTGATTCTGGATTCCATATAACAGCGAGGGGACTTGGTACAATTGGAGAATCTATCAATCGTCCTCGAGTACTGAAGTAGCCTGAAGTTCCTGGGGTGGATGGGGTACTTGGGGTACTTGGGGTACTTGGGGTACTCGGGGTACTCAGTTCTAGCCCAGGTGTACCTGGAGCAGATAGTGTACCTGGTACCATGGCTGAGGGACCTGAAATAAAGGGGTCATATTAATTAATAAATGCCTGGGCCAAACTATGTAAAGGACTAAAAGCCTATGTTGAGCTCTAGCTGGTTATATGATATTGATGGAGTATATTTCATCTTACTCTAAGGTTTCATGTTGTGAAACTATCATGTTACTTCTCAGCTGTCATGGGTTTACAGTACCTGGGGGTATGTACAGCGGGGTACAGTACCTGGGGGTATGTAGAGTGGGGTACAGCTGAGGGATCTCTTCCTCCTCATGGGTGCTACTGGGGTTGAGGGTGGTTCAGTATGCTGCACTGGGGTACCAGTACCCTGTGCTGGGGTACCGGTATCATATGAGGTACCACCCATTGTATCTGCAACACACACACATCAACCTTTATAGTCATACATTCACTCAACTATTATGATAATAAAAGGTTTGTATTTCCATGTATTATTTATAGTAGTTGTACAATATAGGAGAAAGGAAGAAAATGATGGAAATAGGAAACTCTGTGAGTATAACAGATCTTCCAAAGGTCGCTTAAATTTTGGTTATAACGTTTGTCCTAATTTGTATATTTCTAACAAATGAAGCAAATATAGACAGAATCAAATACCAGATTCTTCTGTCATATAACAAAACATAAATAGGCAGTGAACTAAACTGAACTAAAGTTTGAGTTACTCAAAAGTTTTTAAGAAAATGGATATGTATATAGTCGTGTTGTGCGTTATGTTTTTTTAGTTTTACAGGCTAGATCAGCGCATGTAATAACATTTACAATAATAATAATATTAATAACTATGCATGATTCACATAACTCAATGATAACAAGTGGTTACCTGTCGGGTCCAGTCCAGTTTTGCTGGTGCCGCGGGGTGGGGAGTGGTCCCTGCCGCGGGGAGGGGAGTGGTCCCTGCCGCGGGGAGGGGAGTGGTCCCTGCGGACCTTTAGTCTCAGCATAGCATCTTCCCCTGTAGTAAAGGAAAACAGAATATTGATACCACAAACATTAATAGATCATTTCCAATTATTTTTCCTATAACTCTCTTTCCCCCTCTAAGACTCATAGTCACACACTAAGATAAGATTAGATGATTCTTTATTTGCCATAAAAGGTTTAATATTGACAGAAAGGTTGTGAACTTCTCAAATTAGAGTTCTTCCAGTTAATGCTCCGCTTGCTTAACTTAACATAGTTACAGTTATGTCTCTGTAACTCTAATGTTGGTATACTATATTTCTACTCTAAACAATGAAGGCATTTAACATTTATATAGACACTGATTGAGCGACACTATAAATAACGCAACATTAATTGATCATTACCAATTTTCTTCCCTTTACCTCTCTTTCTCCCTCTAACACAAATTAAGATGATTCATGCCTTCCTTACATAGCTTGACATGGTTACAGTTATGTCTCTGTAACTCTAATGTTGGTATACTATATATGTGATGTGTTTAAGGCAAATGAGTCATAAGTCGCAAAAAATGGATTTTGAGATATAAACATATTTGAAAAGATGAGATAAAGCCAATTCCAATGATAGTAAACAGTCTAATAATCTAATAACTATTTCTATATTTTAAGTTTGGTATTTTCCGTTTTGAAAAACAAAGTTTCCAATATTCTTGGGGAAAATAGATCGTAAAGGAACTAAATCTAGACCATATGAGGACCTTTAAAACGAAAGGATATATTACATAGATTGTCCTGTTATTTGATACATCGATTGATATAGCCATAAGTGATAAACCCACCAAATATTAGAACATTCCAATAATATGATCCTGTGAAAAAAACACTTTGAAAAAATATCAATTTTGCGACTTATGACTCATTTTCCTGAAACACATCACATATACTATAAACAGTGAAGGCAATTAATATGTTGACTCTACTAATACATGTACTACCTTACATGTATAATGAGATATGGATTGAGCTACACTATTAATAACACAACATTAATTGATCATTACCAATTTTCTCGTTACCACTCCTCGACCTCCTTAATCGTGATAATTTTGTCTCATCATAAATCACTGCTACTGGACTGTCGCCATCTGGTGCTGACAGCTGGAACTGTTCACGACCACTAGATGGCGTGCCTACTGATGTTTCTATAAATAGATCAAGGTCAAGGACATATTAGAGGAAACTTTCTATTTTTGTGTCAACATGGAGAAATATCAACTTGACTTCAGATAATGTTAAACTTTCTGCTGGCATGCGATATCAACATGAACTTAGTTCCTTTTTTATCTAACAAAGGTTAGTTGTGTTGGTATAAAAATAGACTAAGATTAAGTAGAATTATTCCAAAATAGTGAGTATGCTAATTATGTACATCTCTTTTCTTTATAGTGACACAGTCCATACGAGTTTTTTTTATCTCAGTCAGCCTTGAGGCTTATACTTTCATAAGTCAGTTAGATCTAAGTGTTAGATCTACAATTTCATTATGTTTTGTTGATGAAGATAAATATGTGAAATAGAAAGCAAATCTAACAAGATCCATGAAAGATTGTACTTAAATGAGTTCAATTCCTCAGAGTGAATCATTCAATGATAACAAGTGGTTACCTGTCGGGTCCGGTCCAGTTTTGCAAGTGCCGCGGGGAGGGGAGTGGTCCCTGCCGCGGGGTGGGGAGTGGTCCCTGCGGACCTTTAGTCTCACCATAGCATCATCCTCTGTAGAAGAGGAACACAGAAATATGACTTCATCAGATGAACACAGATCTAAGAGATTGTTACATGAATTACCATAAATGCACTGTGTCTGTTTGATTACAAAATGTCTTAGGATAAAAATTGTTTTTAAGTTTAATTAATATGGGCATTCTACACCCGGGAGTTCCACATCTGTGAACTGATGTAGAACTACTTCTTCACAGACAGGATTTTTAATGATGGCACGCCACATGCATGCTTAAAAACAACAAACTTTGATTGGCGATTGTTTCCCTTGATTGCTCCGGTAATAATCAACACAAATGAATAATGAAAACGTCTTCAGAAGAGGAGAGTTGGATCTACAAATTCATTATGTTTTGTTGATGATGATGAAAATTATGTGGTGTGGTTATAGAAAGCAAATCTAACAAAATCCATGAAAGATTGTACTTGAATCAGTTTAATTCCTCAGAGTGAATCATTCAATGATAACAAGTTGTTACCTGTCGGGTCCAGTCCAGTTTTACTGGTGCCGCGGGGAGGGGAGTGGTCCCTGCGGCCCTTTAGTCTCACCATAGCATCTTCCTCTGTAGTAAAGGAACAAAGAAATGTGACTTCATCAGATGTACATAGATTTTAGATATTGTTACATGAATTACCATTAACGCACTGTGTCTGGTTTAATCAGGAAATGCCGTTTTGGGAATATATGATTGTGGTATGGATACATCGAAACACATACTTATTATATGTGCATTCCTCTTGAGGGATGCAATAATTGGGGTGCAATAACAATATTTTTATTGTACATTTTCATTATGATTTACAATCAATCAATCAAATTGTATGCACTTATAATAAAATAACTAAAATGCAAGGATGTATTCAATACAATATCCTGGAATTTGATACATATTATTCATATGACTAAAGTTGCTAAGCCAAACAAAATTCAGAAAGTTCTACTAAAGAGATCATGTGAATAGATCACTTTAATAAATATAATACTTTAAAAAATATAATTTATGCAACTTGACATATTACATAGAATTATACTCACCATTGCCCACTGACATGGATCTCTTCCTGCGGGGCGGCGGGGCTGGGGGCTGTGGGGCTGGGGGCTCCTCCTCTTCCTCAGCTTCATCTGTAATACACCAGTACCTTGTAAAATTGTTTTTTTCTTAATTAATTTATGTTGACTGGGGAATAAGCAAGTTCTCTCCCCGAGGTTTTTTCACTTGCTCCCAGTATTACCAGGGAGGTATATATACAGACAGAGTCGAAACGACCCGCTTACACAAGCAGCAGATGCTTAACAGGTATATGATGTTGCCACTGCATGCCAGGTGATGCTGCAATACTCGTTGACATTAGTATTACCTATAGCCCAGGTAGTTTTGATTGCCCTTTTCAAGTGACAGCATACTACAGACACACTTATAAATAGTTGCTGCTAGTAGTAGTAGTGGAATTACTTTACCTATATGGCGGTGACACATAATCCTCGTTTCCACTCCCTCTGTATATGTGATGTGTTTCAGGAAAATGAGTCATACGTCGCAAAAAATACATTTTGAGATGATATTATATTTGAAAAGATGAGATCAAGCCGATTCCAATGATAGTAAACAGTCTGATAAAATAATAAGTATTTCTAGATTTTAAGTTTGATATTTTCGTTTTTGAACAAAAAGTTTCCAATATTTCTGGGTAAAAAACAGTAAAGTAACTAAATATACTCCATATGAGGACCTTTAAAACTAAAGGATATATTACATAGATTGTCCTGAAATTTGAGACATCGATTGACATATCCATACGTGACAAACTCTTAAAAAATCAGAACATTCCAATAATGTCATCTTGTGAAAAAAACACTTTGAAAAATATCAATTTTGCGACTTATGACTCATTTTCCTGAAACACATCACATATACCTCTCTGGTATTGCAATCATAGCAATAGATCAGATAACAGACATTAATTATGATTTCTTTACACAGTGGAATTGTTTACAATCTCTGTATAGATTATATCCTCAATGGAAATTAAAAGATATTTTCATGTAAACCAATAACGCATAACCAGGATTGAAATTATTGTCATTATTGGTGTATTGGGAAGTAAAGGAGTAATTGGACATATGAACCTTGACACAAAGAAAAAAAGATTGATTTTACTTTATGTGTTCAATGTATCTCTATTTATTGCATCTGTAGTGCAGCGCAGGCATAATAATAAAATCGACAGTCTAGGCTCACAGACTCTCACATCAGATAAGATTGGTTAGTCAGTCAGTGATTGGACGCCTACTACGCTAATGACTTTCCCGGCACAAAGTAGACCAACATCCATTGTTCTAATGTAATTTTAATGGCATTCACGGTTAGTAGCGAGAGGCTTTCCCTCAGTTTGGAGGAATTATGATGGCTATGAACCTAGATGGTGCCATATATATTTGCAAATGGTTACTGTAAAATTTGCCCTTTGGCAAAACATTGCGGCGATGAAAGCTGTAGAAGGCGTATATTGGTAAGGAAAGCCTGACATGGCATCTGTATGTGGGAAGACAACAGCTGCTCCCTCGGCCATACAATAGGGAGCATCCATTATTGGACCTATACATGACACACACCTCCCTGTGATGCTTGTAAGAAAAACAATATGCTCCCCATGTAGAAGTGTAATGGAGGAGGAGGAGGGGAGATGTGTTCTACTTGTGAATGTCATATTGCTACAGTAGTTACTATAATTATGTGATGTGTTTCAGGAAAATGAGTCATAAGTCGCAAAAAATAGATTTTGAGATATCAACATATTTGAAAACATGAGATCAAGCCGATTCCAATGATAGTAAACAGTCTAATAATCTAATGAGTATTACTAGATTTTAAGTTTGGTATTTTCGTTTTTGAAAAAAAAAAGTTTCCAATATTTCTGGGGGTCAATAAACAGTAAAGTAAAGTAACTAGTCCATATGAGGACCTTTAAAACGAAAGGATAAAGTAGATAGATTGTCCTGATATTTGATACATCGATTGATATAGCTATAAGTGATACACTCATAAAAAATCAGAACATTCCCATAATTTGATCTTGTGAAAAAACACTTTGAAAAATATCAATTTTGCGACGTATTTTCCTGAAACACATCACATATGTGTAATGTGTTACAGACAAATGAGTTACAAGTCGCAAAAATGCATTTTGAGATATCATCACATTTGACATTAGGAGATCTATTAGATATTTCCATTTTTTGAATTTGATATTTTTATTTTGAAAAAAAAAAAGGTTTGTAATATTGCTGGGTGAGTAATTACCAGTAAAGTAACTAAATGTACTCTATATAGGATGACCTTTAAAACGCAGGGATATATTGAACGCACAGTCCGGGGATTTAGGACATATATTCATATATGACTATCACATATTACTCACCAGAGGGATTTTCTGTCTCAATATCAACTGCAATGATAAGTACACATGTCCTGAACAGCACATAGACACAATTCATGGCTCAATGTTGGAAACAAGTTTGTTATATTAGTTTAAGTAGAAGTATTCTACAAGATATTTAGTGTAAGTATAAGTATTCTACAAGATATTTAGTGTAAGTATAAGTATTCTACAAGATATTTAGTGTAAGTATAAGTATTCTACAAGATATTTAGTGTAAGTATAAGTATTCTACAAGATATTTAGTGTAAGTATAAGTATTCTACAAGATATTTAGTGTAGGTAGAAGTATTCTACAAGAAATTTAGTGTAACTAGAAGTATTCTACAAGATATTTAGTGTAAGTAGAAGTATTCTACAAGATATTTAGTGTAACTAGAAGTATTCTACAAGATATTTAGTGTAAGTAGAAGTATTCTACAAGATATTTAGTGTAACTAGAAGTATTCTACAAGATATTTAGTGTAAGTAGAAGTATTCTACAAGATATTTAGTGTAAGTGTAAGTATTCTACAAAATATTTAGTGTATATAGAAGTATTCTACAAGATATTTAGTGTAAGTAGAAGTATTCTACAAGATATTTAGTGTAAGTAGAAGTATTCTACAAGATATTTAGTGTAAGTGTAAGTATTCTACAAGATATTTAGTGTAAGTAGAAGTATTCTACAAGATATTTAGTGTGACTAGAAGTATTCTACAGGATATTTAGTGTAAGTAGAAGTATTCTACAAGATATTTAGTGTGACTAGAAGTATTCTACAAGATATTTAGTGTGACTAGAAGTATTCTACAAGATATTTAGTGTGACTAGAAGTATTCTACAAGATATTTAGTGTAAGTAGAAGTATTCTACAAGATATTTAGTGTAAGTAGAAGTATACTACAAGATATTTAGTGCGACTAGAAGTATTCTACAAGATATTTAGTGTAAGTGTAAGTATTCTACAAGATATTTAGTGTAAGTAGAAGTATTCTACAAGATATTTAGTGTGACTAGAAGTATTCTACAAGATATTTAGTGTAAGTGTAAGTATTCTACAAGATATTTAGTGTAAGTAGAAGTATTCTACAAGATATTTAGTGTAAGTAGAAGTATTCTACAAGATATTTAGTGTAAGTAGAAGTATTCTACAAGATATTTAGTGTAAGTAGAAGTATTCTACAAGATATTTAGTGTAAGTAGAAGTATTCTACAAGATATTTAGTGTGACTAGAAGTATTCTACAAGATATTTAGTGTAAGTGTAAGTATTCTACAAGATATTAGTGTAAGTGTAAGTATTCTACAAGATATTTAGTGTAACTAGAAGTATTCTACAAGATATTTAGTGTAAGTAGAATTATTCTACAAGATATTTAGTGTGACTAGAAGTATTCTACAAGATATTTAGTGTAAGTAGAAGTATTCTACAAGATATTTAGTGTGACTAGAAGTATTCTACAAGATATTTAGTGTAAGTAGAAGTATTCTACAAGATATTTAGTGTGACTAGAAGTATTCTACAAGATATTTAGTGTAAGTAGAAGTATTCTACAAGATATTTAGTGTAAGTAGAAGTATTCTACAAGATATTTAGTGTAAGTAGAAGTATTCTACAAGATATTTAGTGTAAGTAGAAGTATTCTACAAGATAAATAGTGTGACTAGAAGTGTTCTACTGACTGTCAACTGCAGGGATTGGCACCAGGGCTGTCATCCATGGTACAGAGTTGCGTCTCCCTGCCCTGCATTGTTCCATAGAGTCTGCAATATAAACAACATAAATATACCATTCATCGCATGTTTCAATTACGTGTTACGTGGAAGACTTGTTTATGCCAGTGTATGACCTCAGTCAGGGTTAGTGAGGTGGTACAGATGAGGCAAGGACATGAAGACACCGTTCTGGGCAGAAGCTTCTTATCATGTGGGTCCCGAAGGCTCCTATTATTATTTTCTGTCAATGTTTTCATCTACCATACCATGTTGACTGAAATTGTAATATTTTTGGTGTGTGGCTAGATGAAAATTAGGATTTTTATAATTCGACACAATAAATTTTATTCTGAGGTAAATTGCTCTTGTATGAGCTGTTTAGTTTTGATATATGTATGTTGAAATCTTTCAAAAAGAAAATACTAAGAGGTTATGCTACGTCCAGTATATATGTATTTCTCTTCTTGTAGATAATGGTGTTATTTTAGTTGCCTACATTTGTCTTCTTGGATGATTAAGCGCTATTCGTACCACAGAATTTTGAACAACTTGTAGTTTCTGACAGAACAATCCATAAACCAAATCATTCTCACCAAGAGATCCTGTCGTAAATATGAATTTGTCAAATATTTTTTTGGCGACTTTAGATTAATTTTCCAATGGTATATCACAGATATAACACAGATACTACTAAACATAATGTAACGTTAGAACACAGATTATACTAAAGATATATGTAATGGTAGAGTGTAGGAATAAGGAGCAAGGAGTGGTTAATGACTGCGCACCAGGCGGCACATGGAGGAATTAGCGCACACGCGGTATAATTATACCATTAGTACAACCTCTTAACACCAGGAGGCGGCCTCCGCCAGTTCATCAATTAACTCACAAAATCAACACAAGATGGTGCCGTCAATACCTGACCCCTGGCGGACAACTACTCATTTACCTAAATTAGAAATTATAGATTTCAGCAGTGTGGTAGAGTCAGAAATCAAATACTTTGTTACAGTTGGGAATAGTTGACGGCCCTTTCTAATATAGTATGGCTAAGAGGGTCAGATTTTAAGAAAATGTACAATTGGCAGCTCTACACATTTAGTAAATTCTGCTAAATTAGGCTGCAATTTGGTCAATGCTAGGTAAATTCGAGTATATCAGGCATTGCATTGATTCTAGCAATCTATTTGGTTAGGTTGAACTGTATTTTGAACTTTATTTTCGTCTGAAATTTGGATTATTTGAGAGAATTGGTGAAGGTGAATTGTACATTTTCTGAAAATCTGACCCAAGAGTGAACGGTTGATGATATAACCATGTGGTATCAGCACTAATGGCTAAATATGTGATGTGTTTCAGGGAAATGAGTCACAAGTCGCAAAAATGATATTTTTTAAAGTGTTTATTTTATAAGATCACTTTATTTCAATGTTCTAATTTTTAGGGGGTTTAGCAATTATAGTCATATAATCCGTGTGGCAAATTTCAGGACATTGTATTAAATATATCCTTGCATTTTGAAGGAGGCCTTCATATGGAGTATATTTAGTTACTTTACTGGTAATTACCCATGCAGAAACATAGTCAACTTTTTTTTTTCAAAAATAAAAATATCAAATTTAAAATATAGAAATGCATGATAGGTGTCCTAGTGTTTACTGTTTGGAAAGACTTAATGTCCTTCTTTCAAATAATATTATGGTGATATCTTAAATCCATATTTTGCAACTTATGACTCATTTTCCTGAAACACATCACATATAGGCTCTACGTGGTAGGGAATCCCCACCCCAGTTTGAATCCCCTTTCCCAATTTTTATAAGCCTCATTTCCCGAATCTCACAGGTTTTTAATTTTGCAATCCCGTTTTTCTATTTGCAATTCATACCTGGACAAATTATAACTGACTTTGAATCCCTTTCCCGAATCCCGTAGGCCCTTTAAAATCCCGAATCCCGAGCCCAAACACACCCTAATCCCGGATCCCGAAAAGTATTCCCTAGTCTGAATATAGACACTTTAATTATGGTAAAATTTACAATTCGTCTTCACCAAAGTTCTTAAATGACCCAAATATAGCCTACAATAATAATATAGCATATACACTTTAACATAATGTAACCAAACAGGCATATTAACACAAAAGGTCATCCACTATAATAGTATGTAATTGGATATTATAATCTTTGTGAGCAACAAAAATACACCATGCAGATATCTAATCATAAAGTCCTGTCTTCTTTTCTTTTTTTAAAAGAATCCTTTAAGGTCCGATTCCACTGGATCGCTTATATATGTGCTCATGACTCGCTCTTGCTGTGCTTGTTTATAGTGCGCTTGTCATTCGCTCTTCATCCGCTAATATTTTTAGCACAATACAAGCGCAGGGCGATTCTACTGGTTCGCTTTTTTCCTCATGAAATCAATGGTAAATCTCTTGCACCGCTCTTTCTGCGCTCTTGGTCTGCTACTTTAAAGGTATACGCGGGTGTCAACGCACACGCCACCTAGCGGCTCCTTTTTTTCTTTGAAATATTTCGTTACCATGATAAGTTGAGATATATTTGTACACGATTCCCAATATCGACATGGTTTATTTTCATTACAGCAGTTTTAAGTCATGTTTCTAAGATTCATTTTTATTAGTTATGCTTATGTTTATTGGGTTTTATTGGTTATTTCATACTTCAAATGACCATAACTTTTTTTTAAACCCGTCAACGTACAGTTTTTTTTTGATAAATCAGTAGCATGATACACCAAATATATGTGTAGAAAGTTTTGATGAAAAGTCACCGATCAATTTTTTTTTATATAGTAAAACGTGAAAAAAAACCACATTTTTCCATAGACTACAATGCTAAAGCAATGTTATTTTCAGGCGGCTGTAGAAAAAAAAATAAGTCGTTGAGATATACTTTTTTTTTCATTTCTTGCTTTCTTATGTAGTCAGGAATGATCCCTGAACGTTTCATGAAAAAGTCACCGACCAATCCTTTTTCCATTGAACACCCGCGTATACCTTTAACAGGCAGAAAGAGCGCTGTGTTGCTGCGCTCATATCAAACAGATCAGATATAAGCGCAACGTCCTGCGCTCTTCTAAAGAAGCTCACATAGCCACTTTTTAGAGCGTACAGAGAGCACAGGAACCGATTCCATTAGATCGCTCTGGTTTCGCTCAATCTTCGCTTGTTGTGCGCTCAAGACAATAAAAAAGAGCGGGCCATGAGCGGTCCAAAAGAGCGAGCCAGTGGAAACGCAGCCTTATTCAATTCCCTGACTGAGGCTTCGGCAATGGGGGAGTTGCATGTGCCACTGCGCATGTCCGTTACAGTGCATCATGGGATGGATTCTGATGAAATATGACCTATTTGGCAACATTTTTATTGAAAATTGCAAGAATATTTTTTTCAATATCATAGCTTGGTGTAAATAATCTATGAAAACCAAATGCATGATGGGAAAGATGGGGATATGTGTGTCATGGAAACATGTATAACACATAGATATTGACATTAGAGCATTGATAAATATTCCATGCTGAACATAACATGTTTTCTATAGATCTCTTACTGTACCATTAGCCATTACTGGGACATGGAACTCCTCTATTCAAACTGGCATCCATGTACTGTTCCTCATGTAATGTTACATTAGATTACAAATAGCAAATTCATATAATTATGTGATGCATTACAAAACATAAGTCAGGAGTCGCAAAAAAAGATTTTGACATAATATCATCCCATTTGAAAAGAGCTAATCAAGCAGATTCCAATGTTGGTGATCATTAGGACATCTAATAAGTGCATCTATATTTTAATGCATGAACAAAGTTAGCGATATTCCTTGATGGTCACTCAACTATACTAAAATAATTAAATATACTCCTTAGGATAACCTTAGATATGCATTATATATTCAATACACAGTCTAGAGAGTTGGTATGTATCTATTCATGGGACCAACAACACTAAACACTGAAATGATGAGAACATTCCAACAAAGGAATTTTGTGAATACCCTTTGAAAAAAAAGTACTAAGTTAACTAATTATCAAGTTATGCACCGATTTGATCAACTGTTTACATATTTAACTTTGTAATCAGTGTCAACTTAATTCATATACTTGGCGTTTCTACTGGAAACGATTTTCTCAGCCTCTAACCCCCATTTGATCAAAGACAATCGACCCCGAGTGGCCCATGATCAAACACCTTTAAGAGAGGCCTACCAGCACTGGTTGAGGCGTGACCTAAGTGGTAAACAAGGTGCGGTAATCAAGTCTCTCAACGCACGGCTGTCAATCAGCCTACAATAACGTCGAAGTGCGACATGTAAGATTGATTGAAAGGATTAGATATGGCATCCTTGCCTGATGTTGTTATGTAACATTACGTAACATTGTGTAACCTCATTATCTATCTAATTATCACCCATTAATTATAATATCTCATTATTAATTTCGCTAATTATACTTAGCTATCCAGTACTGTGCAAGTCTACTTATTCATGCTAAGCCATAGGTATTACGTAAGCTTAAACACCTCACAGACAGTTAACCAAGTTATCAAGATGTAGATGCAGTATCAATGATTGTCACTTTTCATACTGACTCATGTTTTTCTCAGCCTATGGCTGAGAAAAAAAAAAGTAATTTAGCAACTACGACACACACTGTTATAGGCGACTGCCCTATATTGCGACGGACACAACATGAAATTAAATCAAAGGTAGGCCGCTAGGGGTCAGGTAATAGCTGGTGGTGCCATCTTGTGTTGGTTTTGTGTACTAATAAACTTGCATGTACCACTGCGCATGCCTGTTACAATACATGCTGGGATGGATTAATATGTTCAAATCAGACACAGATATTTGGTATTTTTTGTATAATTATTTGCGCCAATACTACAACTACATGTGTGAATGATCTATAGTTTTAAACCAAATGCATGGTGTTCCACTACATCGTACTTATTTAACCTAATATTTCTTTAATTAAATATACGGAATATATAGGTTTTAATATGAGATTTCAATACATGTTCTGTGTGTATGACTAGGGTTTACAACCGTCCTTAAAATAGGGAGGTTCAGCAAGCCTAACCTATACGTAAACGTATACATGTATCTCTGATATACAAACATATGTTTACAGGAGGAAAGAAGTTCAGCAAAACATGGTGGGAAAAACGAAACGTAAAATATCAAGCAAAATGTTTTATCTCAGAATTTATTTTTCATACATAAAAATGCGACGTAATACAGAAAAAAAACCAACATATATACGGTTACGTAATATAGATAGGTTTGCTTGCGGAACCTCCCTAATAATCTCCACCATGCTGGGGTCCTGTACTGGAGTTGATAGAAAAACGCACCTCATCGGAGAATAAGTGCTATGATTTTCTCTGATATTATTTCTATTAATTCTGATATTCTATGAATCGTTTTGCCTTTTTACCTTATTGTGTATTATTATGTATTATTATGGTTTAATCCTTCTCTCTAGATAATTTGCCTCAATCGAGGGAGCGGCTGGAGGATCTGGGAAATTCCAAAATAGGTTTCCAGAAGTCTGCCATCCTATTTGTCATTGTAAAGTCTTTTTTTGGTAGATAGAAGATTATCAATCTATCTATCTATCTATCTATCAATCTATCTATCAATCAATGTATCTATCTATCTGTCTGTCTATCTGTCTGTCTGTCTGTCTATCTAACTAACTATCTATCCATCTAGGTGGGGAAACTCTGGCAGTATTAAGCTGATTAGGTGGGAATAGGAGAAAATATAGTGAAAAATAAAACCACATCCTCTTTGGCTAGTTTACTTATTTTAGTTCAGGTTCTAACTATATCAATAGGACATTGAACCATCTACATGCCCATACTCCCACAATTACTCTATATCAATCATATAATGGTATGGGTTACCTGATGTACCTACTGAGCTGTTAGAGCCTGAGTTTATGGTCCGAACTGGGCTCTAAGCCTGACGAGACTGGTCCCGGCAGGCTTAGAGCCCAGTGAGGATTATAAACAAAGGCTCTAATGGCTTTAGTCCCCGTTGGTTGGGCTGTTACTATCCCTTCAGTCTGTTAGTATCAGTTTCCAGCATAGAGTGGCCAGTATCCGTCCCGCTGGCCACTCTGTGCGCCTATAACGGGCCAGCTCAGACCAACCAACGGGGACTAAATACCAATACTTCCCCACCTTATCTACCTCCACTCCACCTGGAGGGCCGTATGAGTGATTATGACGTAATATAAACGCTACTTGTGACCTATAGGGCAATAAGGAGATCTCTGGTGTAACGTTTCATTGTTTCTATTTGTGTTTATGTATAAGACCTATCATTGCAATATGTCTGTTAGAATAATGGGCCAAACATCTTTTATTAGGGAACGAAAAAGGGATGGAAAATTATACCATAAATATGGAGATGTTTGAGACGAAATTGCTGTTGAATATAGAATTGATGGAATGTTTCGCATGTAGAGATATATGGTAAAGTGCAGGATTTGCTAAGATAGAAGAGATCATAATCGAATTGGAATATATGTTTATCTTTGATTTCACTTTTGACGTAACTTAATTATATAGGCAACGCAGTAACGTATCAACAGTGTTGATGTGCGTATTTGATAATGTTTGTAAATGTTCGGCCGTAATTGCAATAAAAAAAAAATAAAAAAATAATAGAATAGATTCGATAAGTAATGTATACAGATTGTGCAATAGGGTACACTATTCGGCTTAGGGCATTGGCTCCACAGTAATTGTATACTTAGATATGTTCAGAGGCCTAATTACTATGTACATGGAGAGAACGTGGGTATTAATTAACTGCATGCTGCATGGGGGAGGCAGAGAAGAGGGACAGAAAAGGAGGGAGAGGAAAGAGAGAGGAGATAAACAGGGGGAGGGGGAGAAAAAGAGGAGAAAGAGGGATGGAGCGAGGGAGGGAGAGCTAGGGAGGGGCAGGAGAGAAAGGAGAGAGAGAGGAGAGAGAGAGGGACGGAGAGAGTGGGGAGGGGGAGGAGAGAGGAGAGAGGGAGAGGAGAGAAAGGCAACAGGGAGAGAGAAAAAGACAGGGAGAGAGGCGGGAGAGTGGTAAGAGAGGAGAGAGAAAGAGGGAGCGTGAGAAGAGGGAGAGAGAGGAGGGAGGGAGAGCAGAGAGAGGACAGAGGAGAGAGAGGGAAGGAGGGCGAGGAGAGGAAGAGGAGAAGGAGAGGAGTGACAGAGGAGAGGGAGTGACAGGTGAGAGAGAGAGAGGGAGAGAGAGGGAGAGAGAGGGAGAGAGAGGGAGAGAGAGGGAGAGAGAGGGAGAGAGAGGGAGAGAGAGGGAGAGAGAGGGAGAGAGAGGGAGAGAGAGGGAGAGAGAGGGAGAGACAGGGAGAGAGAGAGGGAAAGAGAGGGAAAGAGAGGGAAAGAGAGGGAAAGAGAGGGAAAGAGAGGGAAAGAGAGGGAGAGAGAGGGAGAGAAAGATACGGCTTTAGGAGAGTTAAATATCATAAGATGTTTGCATAACTTACTCTGTCTCCGGAAGTGGCTGCTCTCTGTCTCTGGCGCTATACTGAGGCGCCGTCTGGAGGGAGTTAAGATCACCTGCAGCTGGCGGGACAGATCCTGCAGTTTGTCCATATACCTGTCCCCCTCCATCCTCCTGTCTTGGGTCTGCAACCGCTCTGTCTCCCTGTCTCTCCCTTCCTTTGCTCCTCGCTCTCACCTCGTGTCTGGCCCTTTTTTTGTGTTTCCCGTCTGGCCCTTTTCTGTTGCTCTTTCTGTATTCCTGTCTGTCCCTCTTCTCTTACCCTTGCTTTCTGCCACTCTTTAATTGTGTGTTCCTCTTTCCTTTCTCTCAGTCCTTCTTTCTCTTGATTTTATCACTTTTCACACTCTATTTGGTATTTCAAAGGTTAAGGGAATTTTTAGACTGTTTAATGCCCCTCTTTTGCTCTTGTTTCAGTCCCTCTCTCTTTGGTCCAGCCTCTCAGTGTGTATTATTGCAATCTATAAACCTGTAACTTCAGGTAATCCACACCGTGATTTCCATGAATTCACTTATGTTCAGGTTCACTTAATCCAGCAAGTGCACGTGTAGTTGAGTAGAACAGATATGATACCACATTACACATCCAACAGCCCTAATATATTAACCACATCAGCAGGTGGGTTAGATTTGTAGAACATTGGCAGCTGTACACATTTAGGAACTTCTGCTAAATTAGGCTGAAAATTATGAATATTGTGTATATCTGAGTATATTCGGTATCGCATTGATTTAAAGTATCAGTTAGGTTATGTTAAACTGCATTTCTTAAATGTGGGTTATTTGAGAGGATTGGTGAAGGCGAATTGTACATTTTTTGAAGATCTGACCGGGGTACAGGGCCTTCAATCCAAGAATACACCACAGAACTCACTTGACACACACCAATCCATTGTTCCTTACAATTATATATTAACAATTCTGCTATCCTAAGGAGTATTAGAGCAATCCTTAGCTGAGCCAGCAAGTAGCCATTTCCATGATATCAAATAACAGAAATCTGCACAATTGTCACGTGTACAACTGTAGGAGGTGAATTACAATCCTATTGTGCCCCCTTTATTGATCCTCAGATGAATTGGAACAATTGAAAATTACAGAATATTGTTTTGTTATCCGAGATAGCCTTTCTCCTGTGTGATGCACATATGTATATACATGTGTGTATGCAGGTATATACAGGAGGAGATGTGGTATAATCCTGCACCTACCACCTGTGTGGGGGTATGTGTGTATAGAGAAGCTGACCCTGCGTTAATCCTCTTCTTCTGGTCATTAATCCCTCACTACTTGAGGCTAGTGGTCATTGTCTGTGTGTCCTGTCAGTCGCAGGCCCAGTGAGTACTCATACATAGGCCCAGGGTGGGACATACATAGGCCCAGAGTGGGACATACTATACACTACTAGTACTCATACATAGGCCCAGAGTGGGACATACATAGGCCCAGAGTGGGACATACTATACACTACTAGTGTACTCATACATAGGCCCAGAGTGGGACATACATAGGCCCAGAGTGGGACATACATAGGCCCAGAGTGGGACATACATAGGCCCAGAGTGGGACATACATAGGCCCAGAGTGGGACATACATAGGCCCAGTGAGTACTCATATATAGGCCCAGAGTGGGACATACTATACACTACTAGTGTACTCATATATAGGCCCAGAGTGGGACATACTATACACTACTGTTTTCTACAATGACATTGCTATTATCAGAGCTATACATATACAGAGTTCGGAACCGAGCCTCTAGTCGCGCTTCTCTCTGTCTCGGGTCACGTGACCCCAATGGACAAGGCTACGGCGATTCCAATAGGCAGTACAGTAGCAATACTTTGTCCAGAGCCCTAGAAAAGTTGAATGCTCCTACAGTTATGATCTGTGGTTTTTTTGTAGAGATTTAGGCTGGGAAGGAGGGGTTGAACTGGTTTCAGAATGTTCTATTAATTTCTAAACACAGTGTGACTCAACATACCATTACTACCAGAGTCGGGTCACTGAAGCCACAGCCATCCCAGTACCAATAGTTTGTCCAGTTCCCTAGAAAACTTGAATACTCCTAGAGCTAAAAGCTGTGCGTTTTTGTAGGGATATAGGCTGGGTAGAAAGGACTAAATAGTTTCAGATCTTTCTTTTAATCTTCAAATAGTCAGTGTGAGCCCAGCAAAATGGTGTACATTTTAGGATTTTGGCACCCCCAAACAATATGGTCCTTGCGGCAGGTATTTCTCTCCTTCCTTACATAAGAGTTCTACCGTCGCACAAAAACATCACTAGGGGCGCTACTATCGGTGATAGTAGCACCACCAATGGGCTAAACATAAACTATTATACCCGAGCTACAGTGTTCAAACACTTATGTACTACGGCTTCCTAACTCTGTATATATAGCTCTGCTATTATTCACGAATTTTACATTCTATTTATTCCTACACTTTACCATTTTTTTCATTCATAAATTTAATAGTGAATCTTATATGTTGTGAACCACAGAATTGTAGGTGTTACAGTCACGATTCTTACGAAAGAATAACGAGAACAAAACAATACTTATTAATTCACAATCACAAGGTCAAAGCAACAATGGGTACAGCCTAATTTGAATACCCGAGGTATTTGGGTCTGCGAGTGGCACACATCTGTTGTATCAAGCAAAGGCCAAAGCAATACATTAATAAGGTTGGAAACAATGGAATAGGTGGATCGCCAAACAAGTAAGTACTCCGAAAGTAGTTTTTTATATGTTTTATTTTTCCTTTAAAACATGGCGAAAACCCTACGCGTTTCGGCTTGGGGTAGCCTTCGTCAGGGGAATGTAAGGTTGGAAAAAGGTTAGCTGTCAACACAGGCTACCTATGGCGTATTGTTGATGCATTTATCTACTTCAATGAATTTACCTATTTCATGTTCATATTTAATTCTCCTTAGAGAACAATAGAGTTTAACAGAACAAACTATAAGCTGTACATATCTCTACTATTTGGATAATTATTAGTCCATGCCAGGCTACAATGGACCTCACATCACATGTATCTACAAATGTATGCCTCTCTTATTGAGGGTAAAAAAAATAATATATTGAGTTGAACTGTATGATATTGGGCCTCCATGGGGCCTATATACACGTACTGAAGGGGTAGATTAGTGCACTGGTGTTCACATGACATTGTGTCCCCCAATTACTGCCAATAAATATTACACCAACAATCCTCTAATATATAAATAAATAAATCATTTTATTTGTCTACTTTCTGATAAACTCACCAATTCATGTAAAAGAGGAGTGCTGTAAGGGATTGCAGACAAAATTAGTGAATCCACAGGGAGTCAAATCTTCTGTGAAATGTTATATTTTGTGCCAGATTGAAGCACATAATTAATGTTTATTGTGACAATATATTCGCGTTATGAGTGATATTTTGGAGTGGGTTGATAAGGTGCTATGATGAGAGTGTGTATGAGTAAAGGTTAATGACTATATGGGCAGCAGCCTACATAGAGGACGGGTCACCACTAACACTTCAATACCACATACACCAACAACATAATCTAAATAATTACCATGTTTTGATGTTCATTCTCCTGATGACGGTACACACGGTACCGAAACGTTGAGATTCATGAAATAAAAACAAGAAAGCAACTCACCGCGAGCTGGTCATTTTGTTGGTACTTCACCATCAATTTACATATTTAATCACCGGAAAATGAGTCACAAGTCACAAAAGATTATATTTTTAACATATTATTTCTACCGGAACCCTTGCTCGGAATGTTTTAATGTTTGAGTTGTAGAGCGGTCAGTAGCATGAAAACAAGTATCAAATCTCACTGAGATGAGATAAGAATGGTTTGTTAAAGTATCAATGGCTGACATTGCGGGCATTGCGTGGCTTGCTGGTACACAGTGTATAATCCTGTAGCGAAGCTGAAATGGGGGTTAATAATCTGTTTAATCTGTTTAAGGTTTTTATAGCCAGACGTACCTGGAGGTAATTAAGAGTGAGTGGACGCCTACTGCGATAAAAAGCTTTCCTGGTCCTGGAGTAGGCGCCCTAATGGGATTATAATGGCATATTGCGGTTTGAAGCAAGGACTTTCCCTCAGTCTGAAGGGAATATCTCCACTCTGAGCCCAGAGTATATAGCTACATATATATGATATTTTCAGGAAAATAAGTCACAAGTCACAAAATAGCTATTTTTCGAAGTGATTTATTCACAAGATGTATTTGTGGGAATGTTTTCATCTACGGAATTCGGGGGGGGGGGGATGCATGGGAGGAGACCGTTTTTTCCTTGGTCATAGCCAAATTCTTGTTATACAACGTTATGGTCGTCCATTGTTTTTAGTATTTCGAGAAAGGGATGAAATGTGAACATTTGGGACTGAAGGTCCAGTTCACTTCTTTATTTTTTTCCCATCAGAGTTTTTTCTTCAATATAAATTGCTTTTATTTCACCCAAGATGTCTTGCATTGTTTTCATAGTAAAAATAATAAATAAATAAGATAAATAACAAAGGAATTGAATTGAATAGTTTTGTGGTAAAAATGCACTCAAAAGGAGTTTTGCTCTAGAAGTTGGAATACGACGACCTTTAGCGGCCATGTATCCACCACACGTGTATATAGTAGCAGCGTATCCACACGTGCCGGTAGTAGTATGTCCAACACATAAATAACCACCAACAGGACAGAGCTACACCGTGTGTCTGTACTCCCCGTGTGTGAAGTATATCCCAGGTAAAGGCTTGCAATATGTGATATATCTAGTCCTTGAGGTTGTATAAATACATGTACCAAATTTCAGTGTATCAAATATATCCATGCATTTTAAACTCATCCTATAGAGTATATTTAGCTACTCTACTAGCAATTGTCCACCCAGGGATATTCCAAACTTACTTTTCAAAAATAAAAATATAGAAATACTTATTAGATGTCCTACTCTTTACTATCATTGGAATCGGCTTGATCTCATTTTTTCAAATATGACAATATCTCAAAATTCATATTTTTCGACTTGTGATTTTCCTGAAACACATCCCAAATATACTCCATATTGATGTATCACACGGCGTGATTACTGTGATATGATAGCCTTCATATAACAGTGGGTATCACATAGCTCCACTTGTACCTCTGTGTTCTGTCCCTAGGCTAACTTTACTGTATAGATCCATGGGTGGTGTGTGTAGTGTGTCAACCCTTAGGATTATTAGTGGACACCAAATATCATGTGTCTCCTATGTGTATCTGTATTTGCTATTGCATATCCTTGTGTACAGGTATTACTTCCATATGTACTTCCTCCTGTACCTGCTCTTGCACCCCTCCTCCTCTATCCCCCTCCTGAACCTCCTGTATCACCTGCCGTACATCCTCCTCCTGTACCCCTTGTACTCCAGTACTCCCTCCTGTTTCTCCTCCTGTACCTCCTCCTGTACCTCCTCCTGTACCTCCTCCTGTACCTCCTCCTGTTTCCCCTCCTGTACCTCCTCCTGTACCACCTCCTTCTGTACCACCTCCTCCTGTACCTCCTCCTCCTGTACCTCCTCCTGTACCTCCTCCTGTTTCCCCTCCTGTACCTCCTGTACTACCTCCTCCTGTTTCCCCTCCTGTACCTCCTGTACTACCTCCTCCTGTTTCCCCTCCTGTACCTGCTCCTGCTCCTCCTGTAACTCCTCCAGTACCTCTTCCAGTACCTCCTCCTGTACCTCCTCCTGTACCTCCTCTTCCTGTACCTCCTCCTGTACCTCCTCCTGTACCTCCTCCTGTACCTCCTCCTGTACCTCCTCTTCCTGTACCTCCTCCTGTACCTCCTCCTGTACCTCCTCCTGTACCCCCTCCCGTACCTCCTCCTGTACCTCCTCCTGTACTACCTCCTCCTCCTGTAACTCCTCCAGTACCTCTTCCTGTAACTCCTCCAGTACCTCTTCCTGTACCTCCTCCTGTACCACCTCCTGTACCTCCTCCTGTACTACCTCCTCCTCCTGTAACTCCTCCAGTACCTCCTCCTGTACCTCCTCCAGTACCTCTTCCTGTACCTCCTCCTGTACCCCCTCCTATACCTCCTCCTATACCTCCTCCTGTACCTCCTCCTGTACCTCCTCCTGTACCTCCTCCTGTACCTCCTCCTGTACCTCCTCCTGTACCTCCTCCTGTACCTCCTCCTGTAACTCCTCCTGTACCTCCTCCTGTACCTCCTCCTGTACCTCCTCCTGTAACTCCTCCTGTACCTCCTCCTGTACCTCCTCCTGTAACTCCTCCTGTACCTCCTCCTGTACCTTCTCCAGTACCTCCTCCTGTACCTCCTCCAGTACCTCCTCCTGTACCTCCTCCTGTACCTCCTCCTGTACCTCCTCCTGTACCCCCTCCTATACCTCCTCCTATACCTCCTCCTGTACCTCCTCCTGTACCTCCTCCTGTCCCTCCTCCTGTAACTCCTCCTGTACCTGCTCCTGTACCTCCTCCAGTACCTCCTCCTGTACCTCCTCCTGTACCTCCACATTATATTATGAATCAACTTGAACTAATATGACTCCCTCTTGGGTGTGGGTTTAACTTCAGATCACATAGAAGATAAATTCCAGAAAAATCCAGAAAATAACTGGGAAAATAGTTTGATTCTTTCATTTATCTAAGGAAGGGCACCGCTTGATTTTGTCGTGTCAACCTTTTTTTTTTTTTATTAATTTAATGACCTCTTCTTTAGTAATATTTTCCTCCCATTCCGACGTGGGGAATATAGATCCAAATCTAAATGTATGTTATCAGGATTGGACTTAGGAAGAAATAATTATTTGCATAGTCAGCTACTTTCTTACCATATAAGATCACACCCTCTGATGATACAATATGATCAATACGCCTGTCCTTAGTTTTAGATGCACCGTATACATTTGCTTTATGATCCCAGAACTTTTTAAGGCGTATCTATTGCATATATGTCTCTAATCGTGTCATCCTTCAGTCTATAAATCTTTCTTTGTACTAAACCTTTCAAATTCTAGGCAATCGCCAAGTCATTAATATCACTGCTCCTGTTAGGATTTTTTTAAAGTACGATTCTTTTTCCTTATCATCCTACTAAGTTCTTTATTTCTTAGAACTTAACCACATTTCGTATGTTAAAGTTTCTATATGGATACAATTTGTCCTGAATAGTTAAGAGCTCATTCATCATATATTATTACTTATCACTTACCCAGTATAGTACAACTGGGCAAGCTATTTATGATAGTAACCACTATTTGCTATTAACCTGTATTGTCATGAGTCTCATTACTCATTGTATGTGTTTAGTTATTTTTTAACCTGTAATACTGTAGACCGCAGCAGCAGGTAGAAGGTCACTGTTTTCGACTGTTTTCTTGTGAACCATGTCTTGAGATGCTGGATAAATGGTGCACCCAATCTTTAACATCTTATAACATTATACGACATATTCTTTGTTGGTCTTGATCGATACGTTTCTCCACCCTCGTCTATATATGTTGTACATTGTTATTACAATGTAGACAGGGTAATTAATGGTCGCTGATATTCTCACGTATTGTTCCCTTTATCTTAATGTTGGAATCTTCGGGTGGTTTTTTTTGACGAATTTGATTCAGGCTGTTAGAGCTGGCATAGGCTCTAACAAGTTTTCACGGCTTGGGTAGATCCCGGTCTTCCTACATGTCCTGAATTTTCGTGTTACAATTTAATCATATTTGTTTTGTGTGGAATAATTAGCATTTGGCAACTAATATATCATGAAGTACATCATGGTAAAAGCGTCATAAAAATACAAACGCTATATCTAACACAAAGTAAGAATGTTAAATATTCCAACCGCAAGACGGTCTATGTGACAAACTTAACAATAGTTGTTAGATCATAAGCAGGAAATGAAAAATTGATTTATTATATATTATTTACGGGAGGTCGTTGGAAGAACTGTCAGAACTGCAGATGTCCTAACCCACTTCCTGAATTTTATTGTAATCTGTATACCGAACATAGTATTGCAAACGTAAATGTATTCTGAATAAAAGTATCATATATATATATATATATAGTTCGGTTTAGGTTAGTGTCGCTATATATGTATACACCCCTTGCTTAAATCTACTTAGCGTCAATAACCCGTTCATGAACAGAGAATAAAAACAACATTATTTCATTATATAGGATTTTATTTCATTTTTCAAAGAAGACATTGGTCAACCAGATCTCAGCTAGAAGATCATAGCTCACAAGGATAAAAACCGCCACATGGTAGATACCATTATAAGTGGGGGGTGGTGGGAAGTGGTGGCCTTTCTATGAATGGTTAGAATAACAATAACTTCTTATGGTACAAGACAATACTTCCTATTGTCATCGTAGCAAAATAGGAAATATACACACATTCCCGGTACATATACAGTTTATATATATTCATATTTATATTATATTTGTATATATATAATATTTTATGGTTCATCATCATCATATTTATCATCAACATCATTGTTGTAGTTAATAAGGTAGATGGGAGAGTACATGCCGACTATAGAGTCATCAGCAGGGCCTATGTTACATTAATATATATTCATGTATTATATGTTCCAGTACTGTCACATAGGGTAAACTGCATCCATTTTACAGAAAACAAGTGACTAGGTTTGAAATGCTAAAGGATACACACTCACACTCACGTAGAGAATAGTTATCTTCCCCAAACCAGGAGTAGTTCTTGTGAAAATGTGAAAAGTTAAACCAAAAACATTTTTATATCAATATTTTCTTTTCTTTCCTTCTCAATGGTTAGGATAACAGAAGGCACAGTAAGAATCAACTTCATCAAAAACAAAGCTTACACAAAAAACACGAAATTTCACTGAATATATTAATAAAACATATGTTGTCTTTGCCTGTTGCTATCCTCCTAAAATATCGCCCGTTACATAATACATAAATCACCATGGAAACCAATGCACTTAAGATTTAACCACTTCTACCATAAACTAGCTTATTATGCCTGACAATGACTCTTTATCATCAAGAAACCATTTCCTGCACAGTAGTCATGGCAACAGAATAGAAACAAATGACACAATGAAGGTTTCTGTCTACAGGGTGGTTGCTATAGCGACCGTTTGTATATAATATTATGTAAGTATTGGTAGTTTCTATGGTATCTAGGTATCTAAGATATCAGACAATATTCCACCATTATTTAGTGTATGATGGTATAAACCCTAAGGAATCTACTGTAAAGGTTTTCCCTGAAACACAGCCACAGAAATATTGCAATAGGGGAGTTGCAATTGCCGCTGCGCATGTCTGAAGTGAAGGATCATGGGACTTCCCAAGTTTACTAATAATAAGTAAAAATGATAATTATAATCTAAAGTTTTCACAGAGATTTGTTCAATTACATCATTTATTATTTATTGTTACTATTTTCTCAGTATTTATTTCATTTATACATGTAACACTTCAGGAATCATAGAAATCGTTTCATATATCTTATACCTGGATAGGAATACCAATGAATAAACGCTCATTTATCTTACCATTCTAACATTCAGACAAACACAGTGGCTCATAAACCCCCCTACACATTCAACTTAATATTGCAACCCAAAACAAACCAGTGAGTAAACAAACCAAGCCTCATTTACTCTCAAATACCAGTATGACATGGAAAAATTCATCCCAGAACATAAACTATGTATAAAATGAAAATAAAGACTTAAAGGCTGATTTCTCAGACCTTTTCTCCTCCACCCTTTATTAATTTATCATTAATTACAATTGACACATGTCTAATAGGCCTGACTAATGTTAGAAGTTGAAGTAGAAGAAGTTTGTGTACACATAATGAGATATCAAGTTTTGCCTTATGCATCATACCATCTCTCCCTTCTATGCATCAACTATTATTACATTTAATCCATATATGTGATGTGTTTCAGGAACATGAGTCATAAGTCGCAAAATTGATATTTTCCAAAGTGTTTTTTTCACAAGATGACATTATTGGAATGTTCTGATCTTTGGGGAGTTTGTCACTTATAGCTATGTCAATTGATGTATCAAATTTCAGGACAATCTATGTAATATATTTATTCGTTTTAAAGGTCCTCATATGGACTACATTTAGTTACTTTACTGTTTAGTGACCCCCATAAATATTGGAAACATTTTTTTTCAAAAACGAAAATATCAAACTTAAAATCTAGAAATACTAATTATTTTATTAGACTGTTTACTATCATTGGAATCGGCTTGATCTCACCTTTTCAAATATAATAGTATCTCAAAATCTATTTTTTGCGACTCATGACTCATTTTCCTGAAACACACCACATTTAATCAATATAATATCCCAAGGGTATGAATTCAAAGGGATTCACATTGTATTGTTTATAAAACTCTCTATTGTGACCGTAATACAAGCAATTATATATGATGTATGAATGGTTGAACTTGTTTTTATCATTAAAACAGGGTTTGTATATGACAGCTGAATAAATCAACATGCAATATTAGACAATTTGACTAATGGACTTTTTTAACCATTGCATGACAAGTATTGTAATAGTTCAACAAACTGTTAGGATTGTTGAAGCATTTCTACAAAGGAATATTGATAATTGTCATCAATTACTATTATTATCATTATTATTATTATCATAATATTATAACTTCTGGAAGAAAAACTTATTGCTTCTGACCAAGGCATTTACTGGTTCTCACACCTCACCTGAATCCTGCAAAATATGGCCACTAAAGCTTGAACTTTATTTTATATTTTTACTGTTAGAATAAAAACTTTGATCCTCGTTTAGCTCCATTATATAAGGGTTTGTGTATTGTGAAATAAGGCTTAAACAAGACTTCTATGGGGAGTTAAATGACATGTTTTAAATTTAATTCTTTACAATAAATTAATTTTCATTTGTTTGCATTTTGTGGCCATGATTCCAAGGAGGTTCTCTAACATGATAATGGGGAATGTTTTGAGATTTTATCATTTTCGAGTACATTTTTAACAAGAATTAACATATAACAACAAATGGAATGCAACATAAATAAACCCCTAAACATAGGGTGTCAGGGAACGGTGGGTTTGAGGAAGAGGGAGAGTTTGAGCAGAAGTCTCACCATTCTTGCACAATGTAAGATCACACATATTCAGCCCCCCGCATAGTTATCTTTCTTGTATTGCATTAACAGCCATCCTCTGCCTCAGTCTTAGTAGTAGTCGTGTTTCTTATTATCACAGATGAAAAAGAAAAGAACAGCAACCAAACAGAATGAGGATATATAAGTTTGGCCATATTGTCCCATACACTAATCCATGAATCTATTGTTGAACCTATCTCTTGAGCACTCGTTTATACATAATTCTACCCCAACAAAACACAAACTATTAATTAGAAATTGACTTTAGATACATTTGGATATTGAATGATACTTTTTCATGTGGAAGCCAATTTACAGATGTATGAATGTAAGATTGGGATGTTTGAGAGAACAAGTCGGCTCCGAGCGGATCGGCTCTGACCGCTGTCGGCTCTGGCCGATGTTGACTGGAATGTATGTGTAAATATTTCAGGCAGGTTAAGGGAAGTAGTCCGGCGAGCACCAATTTTGGGAATGTGAGCGGCAGACGCTACCCACTGCCTTGTTATTGTCATCTCCCCTTATTTATAAATAAATAAATGAACCTGTCAAATGTAACTAAACAAGTGGACATCAAACTCTTGCTATGGTCATGTTGTGGTAAATAAAGTTGGTCCATTTTAAACATAGTTGTGTACCATACCTCTGTATCTCTAAGCCTGCCCCTACTACAGGTATACAGTCCAGCAGCAGGGAGCTTGTCTTGCTGACATACTTTACATTAGTTGTGGTCAACCTTCATCATCAAAAATGAGCAATGCAGTTTTTATCAAGAGATTTTCCAAAGGCCACAATCAGAAGATGAACATATGAAAGAAACATAAGCACATGTGTTACCCACTGCTCTCATACCTGGACCACATCTCTCACTACTTCTTTTTAATGTGATCTTTTCAACAGGGTTCAAGTAATTAGAGATTCTCCATACTTTTTGACTATAAACTCTTTGGAGGAATTTAGTATGTAAGAGTTTTGCCAAGCCACAGTAATAAGGTCTTAGTACTAATAAGTGTGAAATTGATTTATGATTCTTTACTTGTCCATATCAGATATTTAAAATAATATTTATATTTAGAACAATTAGAATGCCAACTAAATCAAAGTGACTTTACCATGTAAATCAAAAACATTCTGTCATTCTGTAAACCGTCCAAACCAGATTAAACTAGTTCAGGCCAGATCAGAACCAGCTCACACCAGACATAACCAGATCAAATTATTAACTCCATTAGCTCCACATATGGAGTCTAGATATCAGAGCAGTGGATAACATCATAGAATAAATAATATTTTATCCTAAATAATTTCTGCTGTTGTTGTATCGCCATGTTTTAGCCCAGTATCATGAAGCCAGATCTACACTAGACTTGTCTCCTACTTCTACACACTGGTTCTGTTGCTGCTGCTGCTGCACATAAACTTGCTTATGACTCTAATATACACTTAGTATTATTCATTATAATTCGTCTCTGGGCTTCATTATGATCATTAGCAATCATCATTATTATTATTATTATTCAAATGTTATTTAAAAAGTGAAAGGTGTAAAATGTTAACAGAAAGTTCAACGAGTGTAAATGGAATGTGATTCAACAACAAGGGTTTCCTCCATGCGCTGATGGGTATACCACCACCAGAGTGAGGAGTATTTGTACATAGAGTGGGCAACATGTCACACCTGCCGCCAATATGTCACCTTCCATTCAAACATGTCACACCTGCTGCACACATGTCACACCTGCACACATGTCATACCTGTCAGACCTTACAATTAAACTTTAATTACCTTGTGTGAGGCACTGAGGCAATTTTCTTTTTGTTAAGAAATTTCATTGAGCTGATTTCAATGCTTTTACATGGATAATCTCACAGACTCAAGGGAAAAAAGTTCTTATTCAATAATGTACATTGGATCTTTCTTACGATTGGCTATTTCTGTGTCAGGTATGTTCAATTCTTTATGAATAATGATAAATAAGTTTAAAGTTCCTCATAGATTCAAATCAATGCCTCACATAGTTGAATACTATTAGAATTATATTATATTTCAGGAACTGTGCAGCTTACCGAATGCCGTATTGTATATGTTTATATGCCTGGTGCGATATTCTGTGGTGGCATGACTTTTACAAGATAGATTTTCTCATTGGTCTTGTAAATTTCTTTTGATTGCAGCCTGAATTTTATTTAATCTAAATGGTAATTTTAAAGATTCTTGTATGAATTTCTTTATTTATCTGTGAATGTTTTGTTGGAGTGTGATACTTTTGGGGTGATTAAGTGTGTATATTTTGATTTGAGTATGACATTTATAACAGAGTGTGAATTGCATGATTGGAGGTTACATATTGCAGGTGCATCTAGTTGCCCTATCACTGTGAGTGATGAGAAGGTGTATACCGTACAACATTATATCAATGATACATAGATACACAGGAAGGGTGGGTATACACCGCACACATGACACGCTACGGTACAGTCTTCAGACACACCAACCGCTGATACCGCATACATCATTACATGTTAATGTGATTAGATTTAACAGAGAATATAGATTGATTGAGTTGTAAATGAGTAACGCTATCATGATCTGTGGGGTTTGATTGATTGGAATGAAGGTAACCAATCAATCAGACCAACTAATTAGCCGTTAATTAATGGAAGTTATGTATTGCAATGTATTTCTGTCAAGAGGAGTTTAAGCATACATTGTCACACCATACAGAGAGGTTACTCATCAGCAAAACTCTTTAATTCTTGCTCTAGTATTCTACTGTAATTTTAGATTAAATGCCTTTCAAAAATCAATGAAATATGGTGACTATGAGCATGTTTGGTGTAACTGGAGTAGCCTGTACCAGGGCTATCATGCGTCCTATACAAGTATACGTATACCCCACACTGTTCTCCTCAATGCTTGCACCTACCTAAGACATCTTTATTATTATTAATTTATTACAAAGTAGGAAGATAAATAGGTTATTTTTATTATTCTTCAATACATGTTTATTATCAGTATTATCATACACGTTATCATTATCTTTATTTCCTTATTATTACCAATAGTATTATCTATCATAGTATAACACCAACTTATACCTTGTTGCATATTCCTAAACTACTTTTCACAGGCCTTGAGGACACGTTCCTTCCATTCTTGTAGAGCAAGTAAAAAAACTTTGGGAAAAACTTTGTGTAAATTCTAGGCTGAGGAAAATATGACTCTAGTTTAATTCAATCCCAATAGATGGTGCCACTGAAGACCTGCCACCTAGCGGAATTCTACACAAGGAATATGGCAAGTTATGAATATTCATGAGGATAAAGAAGTGATTCTATTGGTGGATAATGTGAGAATATTTTGGCGTGACGTCAGTAAGGAAAGCACCATTGTTTGTTTGGTCTGGGTAACAGTTGAAGTCAGTATGTGGTCATTAGTAGGCTCCCCCATCCCTATTACTTAAAACTCTCAGCTTCAACATCAGAACATGAAGGTGATTAACAGAGGTTTTGGCCATTCATATCATTGCAAGGTTGTCCTGCAAGACATGAGGTAACAACCCAGCAGGTTATTCTGTGAGCCCACCAAGTCAATCTTAATCCACGTATCTCAGGAAGACGTATGTATGTGACATTCAGTACATTCAGCCGCCAGACCGCGCTGGAGCTTAACTATCATATTTGTGTAGGCATATATAATATGGTCACTCCTCATCATATAAGCTACAATAACCTGACAATTATGTTAACTTTGTCTCTCCAAAAGTGAACCCTGTTTAGGAGGTCCTATGTCTAGTTGTACTGGTCTCAAAGATGGTTGATTGATCGAGAAAATACTCTGTACTGCTTTGTTCGTCTAAACATCTCATTGACAACTGTTGCTAAACTGTTTGGCAGGATACTTCATTACAAATTATTACCAATGGTTTATTTAGAAACCTAATTAATAATTATTGTGATGTTTGCTTGGGTACATCATTAACAATTACTGTCTGACATTCTGAGTGGTACGTCATGAAATGCTCCAGTTAGACCCCTTGACACGAGTAGAGGAAATCACCGGGAACACCTGACACCAACAGAGCATCAGCTAAACAAGTCTTAATAATGTGAAGTCCCTGCTTGCAGTCCTACATGCGCCCTGTTTGGGCTATAAATAATTATTATAAGTACCACTTGAGGAATGCAGTGAGCTGTGTTGTTGCATCAACTGTCATAAGATTTGTTATAGCATGAGCAAAAAAAATTTGTTACAGCATCATATCATAAGTGATGCAGCTCTAAGTTGACTTGACACTTGGCAATGCTACAAAGTACATGTGTGCCCACTTTGGATTTCACATGAGAACCACATAGACCCACATGGGGCCTATGTAACAAAGCTACTGGGGTTCTCCACCAACTGTGCCCTAGCACATCCAACATATGCCTGAAGACAAGCTGGTTAGAGCCTAAGCTAGAATCATGTGATTAGGCTTAACTAACACCTTTAGACACACAGCATTCAGCACACCAGCCATGTGCAACTTTATTTCTGCAAGACCCATTGAGTGTGAGCATGGACTGTTAAGGTACACATTGAGTAGTAAAGCGTGGAGGGAAAAGTGACTGCGGTCAGCAGATCCAGCTTCAGGAGAATGTGTAGCCAACCATGGCCGGCATTACTTCCTGGCAGATGGTTCACCATCACACTTACTTATTTACTCAGTGCTACTTGTATCTGACTTACAGGCCTTATTGAGGCTTTAATATGTTAAGTTACTGCAGTCACAAAGTGTTTAATCTCATTGAAGTATGTACACTCCATAATGATTAAAACTGATGAAGGTTCTCATATTCATAGTCAGCTCAGCTCAGTAACTACAAACTTGATGTATGCACGTTACTCAGTAGCGTTTTCATGACAATCATCTTGTCTCCAAGCAACCTTTGCCCTCCGTGTTGGAGCTGCGAAACCATGGAATTGGTCGAGGATTGTCATAGTAACACCTTAGTCGCCATAGCAACATGTTTACACAAGTTAACCATTCTCTTGTCTTAGTTTATATGTTTTGTCTGCACCAATGTAAGTTCATTGCTCCATTTAAACTCCAAACCCAAAGGGTATCTCATCTCATTTCATCATTCTAAAGTCTGTACCAGTCCTAACAGATGCTACATTTCAGAATAAACCATGATGTATGTATAACCAATGAACCATCTTTGATGTTCCAATTAAGGAACCATTGCCAGAATGACATAAATTGATGCTAGTTTTCTCTTTTCCATGCAGGATCTGTACTGGGGAATAAGTTACTTGGGTCTTACAATGTGATGTTGTATAGAGTTGCTGTTGGGCGAGGATGTGGACCTTCCGTTAAGTCACCACCAGAAATATTCTCACTTTAGTCCTTAATTAGAACAGTGTATTTATCCTGTACTGTACAGAGCCTTAGGGAACCACTTCTGCCTTATCTTGCCTTAAGTTATATATACCTTGTTTCCTTGGGAGGATATAAATGAAGAATTGTGAATGAGAACATATTAATGGTACCAATCTCCACATTGTCCCTGTATAAAAATTCTAAGTGAGAAATAAACTGACATGAAGTCATGGGTTCACATGAAATTATACACATTAGAAAAGTACTCTTTGACCTTTGACCATTCCTTTAGTCACATATACACTCATGTAATGTATAGTTATGTGTGGTAGTTGAGTATACATATATATATAGAATCATTCATTTATAGTTGCTATAGTTACAAAAGTGTCACCTTCTTCATATATATATATGACATATAATGTATATAATTTATATATTTCATATATTATTCATGTTAACGATGTATATAATGACATTAATTGCAGGAATACTCTTTTTGATTCTCAACTACACTTGACACATTGTAGGTTAACTGTAGAGGGATAAATGATGATATGGAGGAGAGAGTAGCCATTGTTTAATTTTCAAAACATGATTTCATTTTTTGGACTTTCTAACTTTGTACACAATTCTTTTGATTTTATGGTTTTCATTCCTAGGAGCAGTCACTAGGTATAAGGAGAGGAATTAACGGTCTTGCACCAAGTCAAACAAGAGAATTTTGCCCTTTTTTTTATGACCTCCTGATGTGACCTAGTTATGTTACCAATTAAAATGTGACCTTGACCTACTGGTCATTGGATGTCTTATAACATGTTTAACACAACCTTGGACATGGACTATATTCCATTTTTGGAAAAAAAACTTTTGATTTCTGAAAGACTGCCAGGAGAGACTCACAAGGACTATTCAATTCTTCGCTTCCACTTCTTTTCTATTCTTGGTGACTTTTTACCTTATTCCCTAAGACCTCTTTACCCTGCTCCATGGAAACCTGGAAATGTATATTTGTGCATTGAGCTCATTCATGCTAGTCTAGCTTCCTGCTTTACTCCTCTATGCTCCATTCTCCCCTATATCGGTTACTAGAATTATTTGAAGTAAGTACACGTATGTCCAGGGTTTCCCCCAAGTTGTGCATGTGTAAATTCCCCTGCAAACCATTACCATGAGTGTATATACAGCCTTGGGAGAACACTGTACAGTTTTTTCAACATTTTGTATACAAAGAGAATGAATCATTTTCATAATTATCATAACAATAATAATTATTATTATTACATATTTCTGCCTTTGTTGTGTTGTATTGTGAGAACATTGGCTTGCAATAGACTCACACTAAGTCCGGGCGTTCACTTATAATGGAACTGTCCAACAACCTACCTCGAGCATTACTTATCTTCATTATTCAAACCAAACATTAGTACACTGACACTAATAATAATGTGTATATAGTACATAACAAGTATAACATCCATTCCTCAGTGCCAATGTAAAACAAAATATCATCCTATGGACTAGTGTATATGTATATATATATATTTGTATATATATAATATAATATATCTGTATTATTTATATATATATGTTTGTACATGGACCCAGCCCTTCTTGCTAGGGGAGAACAAAGAACCTGTACACAGTGGCACCATTATTTGCATATTTGTAACAAAAATGCTGGGGCTGACGTCCGAACCTTGCCCTACGACGACGACACGCCTCCTCATCCAAACAAAGGCACAGGGACTTGGCTAGCAGGTCTTCTTTCTGTAGAGTGAAAAAACTGATAACAAATCACCTTTGTTGTTGTTGTTGTTGCTGTTGTTGCTGTTGTTGCCTACAATATATGACTACATGGACAGCCTGGAATGGAGTGGATGAGGCATGCTTGGAGGTGGTGTAGGGTAGACTACTCACTGCACGGCCCGATCCTTAGTAAGGCCGTATAAAATGCCACAACCATGGTTTTAGATGGGGGGAGATCCAGTCCTCCTTCCACCTGCACTACCTGTGTGTTTACCAGCCAGCCTCCACAGTCACAGGAGTCATAGTGGTGGTGGTGGTGGTGGTGGGTGGTGGTGATCACCACCCACTGAGCGACTCAGAGCAATAGGGTAGTATGGAGATGGTAGGAGCTGGCTCCCCCCCAGAGGTGATGATGAATAATGTAGTAGTAGTAGTAGTTATAGTAGTAGGAGTAGTAGTAGTTGGAGTAGGAGGAGGCACAGAACAGAAAAGCTGATGATCATTCCAACCAGTGAGCCACAGTAGTCCTTTATCGTCATCTCAGCTCACTTTCTCCTGACGCTGACACTTAGACGTGATCTCAGCTCACTTCCTCCTGATGCCGCACTTCCGACTTGAGCTTGACAAACTCTTTGGCTACCTCGTCATTGGTGCGCTGGGACAAGATGCGCAGCACGGTCCACCCAGTCTCATCCAGGTGTACACGCCTGCCCAGCTGGCACCAGCAGGCGCACGAGCCTGCCTCCGCGATCTCCCGTAGCTGCATGACCGTCATGCCAAGCAGTCGGTCCTCCCGGGCGAAGCAGTAATCCTTCATACAGATGTGAAGCTCATAGGCATCAGGCTCATCCTCATTACCAAGAATACTGCAGGAGAAGAAGACGAATTATAACTAGGGTGTTCTTGTACAAAGCAGTATAGTAACTCTCATTTCTCTCATTGATAACCGCAAATGTAACACAGAAATAAAAAATGTAGGTCCACTGCTTGGAACCAGCCATGTTTGATTCAATGTTGATGACAAGAATTGTCTAAGTTTTACTCAGTTTATATATTGCAAAACTGAGAAAAATATGCAACGGCTTCGACCATACAATCTATTAAAACAAACAAGGAATTTGTAAATGATGACTTGATGTACTTACAATTGGAATGTTTCATTAAATTTCGGCGACCAATTGTTGCTCTTAGACTTGGTGGAGTGTTTCCTCTTCTTGTTAGATAGGTGTGGTCCAATCAGATGCACCTCGATAAATGGTCGGAACATACCCGTCGTTCTCCACCGTAGATCATTAGCAGCCACAACTACATGGAAACACACAAGTAATGTATTATATGCACAGGGTTATATATAACAATTTATATTTCACAATAGTTTAGGCCTATGTTGACTCCTGCGCTACCTACTTTCACCATATGTGGGTAATATTAGGCCTACTGTTTTACATTACCATAATACAATACCATAAGACGTTATTCAGAAAGAAAAGCCCTTCCTTCTATTAGATAGGCCTAGGCACTATAATAGAAACGGAATTGGGGGCAAATCGTTCTTTAAATGGTCATAGCCAAATTCTTGTTTATACAATTTGACATACATAACAGGGAATAAGGCAGCGCCAAAACAACATTATTACAGATGGTAATAACAACACAAGATGTGTTTATACATTTAGCTAACAATTACTGAGCTAAATAACAATGGACGGAGTACATAATGAAACAATGTGATACCTTAACATCACCTCTTCACTTATTGTTAATACTTGGTTTGACATTAGTAATTTAGAAAAAGAAATGATAAAAGAAAGAAGTAAGGGATTGCCAGTCGAAGAGCGTGCTTTTTTATACACGTTCTGGACGACGCGATGCTAGTAATAGAGTCCCACAAGAATGGAGGAACATGTATATATGCAATAACGCCCCTGCGACTGTCTTACAAGTAGTCAGTCCGCTTTTTTATACATATTTCTGGGCGCGACGCGACGTTTGTTAGTGAGTTCTATCAGAGTGCAGGAACATGGATACGCATGGGCAATTAGAGCCTGAGTTTATTGTCCGAGCTGGCCCTCTATGCCTGATGGGAATCCTGTCGAGGCCGGAGGCCGAGACAGGTTCCCGAAGGCATAGAGGGCCAGCGAGGACAATAAACGAAGGCTCTAATGGCTTTAGTCCCCGTTGGTTGGGCTCCCGATGTGCAATAGAACAGTTCTAACATGATTTTTACCTGGAAATTTACACCTGATTCTGACCTGGTGCTTTACTAGTGGAAATCGTAAACAGTTGTGAGGCTCAAACTTGATTTTTTAATGCTCTATGGACCCGATTTATAAATGCAGTTTTGATACTCTCAAAAATGCTCTCAGTACCAGGTGTAATCATGCAGTTTTTTATGCATTCAGTGCAGCACTTTTATTGCTGCTCCAAGTTTCAACTGCCAACTGGGTGTAAATGTGTAATTCATAAATAACAATTTGATTTATTCTCAATATATCCCATATACCCATAATGTGGATCTCTTTACCAACTAAGAATAAAATAAACAAACAAAAAAAAGAATTTTTCAGAAAGGGGAACTAAATATTACATCCTTCTGCCATATACACTACCTCAATTTTGCATCTCTTTCATTGCCATCATTCACCACCATGGCAGGTTAAGCCACCTATAGGTGGCCTTGGTGCATGTGTACTTGTACAACAGACTACAGGACCTTGGAGCACCCATACCATTTCTGTATACAGTTATAGGAGGTGTTTTGATTATGACCTTTTCAAAATCAAAGAGATAAATTGCACAAAGAAACTATTGTAGAATATTATTTGTGATATTTCTTAGTAGATAACGGAGAATACCTATTGTGTATAAATGCATCATAGTATGCGTATTAACAGCATTTTCATTGCCAAGGAAATTGTAAATGCAACCCACTGACTTAACCGCCACCTGGTGAAAACAAGTATGCCACCTGGTGAGGACAAGTGGCGCAATGGTAACAGTATTGGGAGATGTACCATGTATTGAGAATGAGTGTTGTAGGGGTGGGGTCAAATCTTATTTTCAGATCCTATATATTACTCATATCTTGGGGACTTGGGGTAAAACAAACATACACAAACTTTATACCTACAGAAAGCTGAGGATATGAGGAATTTAACCATATGCACCATTCTGATCTCACTGGTAGCAGGCATGCGTTAGCGCCGCGCCTACCCGTTACGCATATATTTGGCATAAGCATAAACTAATGAATATTTATATATAATGAGTGGTAATCTTTAAGCGGAGGCAGTGGTCATTCAATTTCATGTCTTACCTGTTGTGTCATATTGTGACATAAAAGGAATTCAGATACTTATTTTACATGTATTATTGAATATGATTATTGCCCTACATGTACAGTTATTGCCATTGCACCTTATGTTCCTATTAAGGGACAGACTTCTTTAAGATGTAAAAACTACACTCACATTGTTTTTCACTTATCTTTATTAAGATAAGTGAAAAACAATAGTAAAGGGAGAAAATTCAAATATTCTGTGTTAATATAAATCTTTGTATGTTAAATACAAATATTATCATAATCTAACTGCATGCAGCATGTGCATTTACACCGGCCACAATTCGTCCAGATATGTTTGCTAATTGTATATAGTAACAAATTTTATGATCATGTTAATATGCTTTCAGAAATAAAGATCTGGTTTTGGGAACAACAATTAATAATGTAGAATTATAAAAGGATCGATTAAATCTGGGGGAGAATTTGGGAAGTAATATTTGGATAATATGGAAGTGGCATTATATCGTTTAGTTTAGTGGAGAGGGGTTTCCATGAGTAGGTGTCAGGGACTGAGTGTGAGTGTCAGAGAATAGAGTATCAGATATGAGCGACATTAGGTGTGAATGCCATGCAGGTGAGTGAGCAGTGGCAGGTATTATGGCCTGTTGTAGCTTCATTGTGTTGTAGAATTTTATGGTAGTTGTGGTTGCAGATTTGATTTGAACTATTATTTTGGATAGAAGTGTTAAGAATGTTTAAGTTATAGAGATGAATATATGAGATTCTCAAATAAATACAATATGCTCCCAACGATGTGCTATTGACCAGGTGTAAAAGAAACAGTTATAATGCACTCAGTGAAGCACTTTCATTGCTATTGCTATGTGAGGGAGAGCGAGGGAATTACTTATAAATAATAGTTATTCCTTCATTCATCACTATTTATACAAATAAACAGGACATTTAGGTAGAGGCTTAATTTATAAGTATGTTATTCTTTATAGGCCTTTAACAGTTACATTGAAAAAAAAAATGTTTTCATATGTTGCCTTATGAAATATAACATATTTTTGAGACAGAATCAAAGATAATATAATTTGCAAATTGTATGAATTCCTCTAGTCTTTGACTGACGTCCATTATTTCCACTGCATGTAGCTAGTGCATTGATACCCGATTTATATACATAAATCTGATACTCATTTTTGGAGTGCATCTGATGATATACATTGCATCAGGTGCAAAACCAGGTGCAAAACTGCTTTTTTGAGAGGATTGCACTTTTATGACTGGTCAGATGCACTTTTACATGCACTGGTGGATTTTCCAATGCACATAGGGCTGTTTACCGGAAGTTCTCTAGGCATAGAGGGCCAGCGGGACCGGTAGTGACCACTGGCCCTCTATGCGTCTATAACGGGCCAGCTCAGACCAACCAACGGGGACTAAAGCACGTTATTTGCGTCATGGAAACACGCATGAGGCTGTCCAACGACGACGTTAGTGACATCGTATGTCAATAGTAGGGCCTTGCGTGCTGGCCCTCTTTTGTAACATTTATGATTTCCTTCAATTTTAAATCACTAGAATTTAAATTGATACAAATATGAATATGATGTGATCTCATCCAAAACACCCAGTGTACTTTACTGCCTCGATGTATTGGATTCATTTAAACAACAGGTCATTTATGTAAAGCCAACTCATTTGAACTTTCGTTTAGATGTTTTACCGGAACGTTTGTACAGGTGCAGGGCCACTATAAACTAGGGTGTAGGCCTAAGAGAAGATCCCAACCACATCAACATTTTAATTAATGGTTATTGTGATTGTATGGAACTTTTTATTGCAAAAACGGCTTTATAGCTTTAAAGACATCAATAGAGAACTTCAGGGTCTGTGGCGAGGGGGAATGTGATGTATTGGCCCGTTGATATGCCAGGAGCTTTTTAAAAGGCCATCTCGAATACTGGCTGGTGGTGTGGGCGTCATGAAAAATAAAATCCTCTGAAATTTTGGATGATTTTGTCTATATCTCTTTGCTACAAAACTTGAGAAAAGCCACATATTTTGGGGCCAAGCTTCTTTTCTATGTTGACTTCACTTATTATCGCTTACTGAAGGCCGTTTTCTTACTGCCGATTCCCATATAAACATAGCAGCAGCAAAACTTTGGTGTAGCTCACCTTTGACGGTCACTTTGTGTTCGCCCGTGCCGGGGTGGGTGAAGAGGTCCACTTGTATGGACACCTCCCCCACCGAATCCTCTCCCGCGGTGGGCTTCTCGGGGAATGTCACTGCAACAGCAAAGTCATCATTTACATATTTTTCTATTGTATTCCTCTTCAAAAACAAGAAATAAAACGTAAGTTTTGCCGATTGTTTAACTACTGAGTCTTACAGGCATGCATTCATGGAGTTCCAACCTGTTTCAAATTAGTACAAAATGAATGAACAACGGAATTGAAAGGAAATGTAAAACTGGGAAATGTAAAAATCTTTACCTAGGCTGATGTAATACAAATTCTGTTTTTGATCATATCAGGCAATGATCATGAATTATAATTAAAAACGGAAAACATTGTGAAACTCACGGATTTAATTCAACCTAACCAACAATTAGGTTGAAAACACAAATTTGAAGGAAGTTTTCAGAGGTAAACTCTGTAAAATCAACTCTATTGGAAATATGAACTATGAAGAAGAGTGTGATATATGTGGCTTTGGTCATAAAATAAAATAAAAATAAAAAATACAACTATCTTATAGGTAGAGGTTCATTCAATACTTCACCGCGCACTTGGGTTATTTTTACCTTTGAACAAAAATTATAACAGTATATAATATGAACATGTGGGCTACAAATGAAAGCTATATTCCAGACATATCAGTATGAAAGCTAAACATGTTAGATTCACTAAACCGGCACTCTCTTTGGGTTTAAACTGATCTCAACAGTACATTAGGACATGTCTCAATAAGTTACAACCCTCCATTGGGCCATTTACTATTATAAGCAGCTGGAAACTAATAAAGAATAACAAGTAAAAGTGACCTACCTTGTGATGTTTGAGAACTAACGAAAGTCTTGATCAGCGAGTCTGTTGTCTGGGTGTATAAAGAGAGGGCGTAGCGTAAGGACTGGAGCTCGGGACTTTTGTCCAGGAAGGCCTTCTTCAACCCATTACCGCTCGCATGGAAATATTGCTTTATTGTATCCAGAGCCATCTCCAGCACAGCACACTGCCGCGGTGACAGGTTCTTCTCCATCTCTTTAGACATGTCCTAGAGAAGGTGATAAAGTGGTTTAGATTAAGCATGTCTTAGATGAAGTGGTTTAGTTCTAGTACAGGTTTGTATAAATTCAGGATGTTTTAGTATTAAAAGTTGAACTAAATGTATGAGACAACCCGGTATTCCTGAGCATTGGGACAGCCATATCCACATGATGCCCAGGACTGATAGGAGATTCTTTTATCAGATAGTGACTATAGATAATACTGAACAACTGAAGAGTATAAACTAAGCCCTAGGATGAGCTGCTCAGCTGTAGAGCTAGAAGATTCACCATTATAGACTCTTGACATTTGAGTATTGGAGAAGACTACATATATACACTGTTCATTTCATGACACTTAAGTCAATTAATGTTAATACTTTTATTGCATGATTTATTAAATATATTGAATAAAATATGTGAATAAAATATAAATCAACTTCTCATGAAAGTGATACCACACATGTATACATCAACTTAACTCTAGGGTAAATCAATATAAGAACACATCAGTAACTGTAGAGTGGTTGCTATTCTTCACACGGTATGAGGGCAATAAGTATGTTCCTATAATATGTGCACTAACAAAGTGTGCCATTAAAACCAACCAACAACAGAACAAATTGAACAGCGAGAATCAACAATTGGCTGGCCAACCTGAGTATCTGTGTAGCTTGTGCTGATGTTACAGACATCAGGCTGGCACCCTTCATCAATCATGTACAAGTTATCAACAATACATGTGCAACTAATGATAACAAAGGACAACAGGGGACTTGGACTTGTATGTTTCCTTCTACTGACTTATAACTACTGTTAACCTTTAAAAAAATTAAGCCTCAAAGTGTTTGGTGAAAGTTAAATAATTGTTTTTCATAAATTTAGAGCAGTGAAGTTCAATTCAAGTCCTCTATTCCCTAACAAGCCTACAAACTACTCCTTAACTACAACAACAATAACACTTGGTCAGTGGTAATTGGTTAAAAATAATCAATGAGAACACAATCACAACAAAATAACACAAAGGTCATTAAATATTGAAACAAGGAATTTGGGAATAGCTTGAAACCCCTAAAAGGGAAATGGGGATGTTGGTGAAACAATAATGAACAACAAGATAAGAACATCTTAGCTGCTAAACTACACCATTTGCTCTTGTCTTATTCCACTGTTTATTTAGTCTCCAGTTTCATAGGATTTATGATGTATTAGTGTATCATAAGCTTTATTCCAGAATAAATGAAAATAATAGTGAGACCAAACAAATTGCCCTTTTGTGTCAAGTAAATAAGATGTATTAAGATATTTTTTGAAAATATATTTTACAGGAATTGTAAAAGTAAATTTAATTCTACAATTTGGAAATGTAGTTTTATGCAAATGGAAGGTGGACAGAGAAATGCCCTCCGTGAGACCTTGTAAGAATAACAAGGGTCAACCTTAATTATACACACAATCTAGAATTATTCCCAAATAATTTACAAATCTAGAAATGAGAGTTTTAGAGTTTACATGGCTGAAATGATTTCTGAATGATATTTTGAAATTCCAATGTTGAATTTTGAACTCGAATTTACTGAGGCGATAGAATTAGCTTTAGCTTTTATTTTAGATTTGAGCTATCTTACAAATGGATTTAAACACAATAGCTTATGCCGTTGACCATCCAGATGTATAGCCTTTGTTTACGTTTTTCTTTAAGAACGATATGTGTATAAAGGGATTGACCCATTTTATATAACATGCAACTATACTATGCTTTACCAGGTCAACACATGAGGTATAACAAATGGTGCAGTATGTGATGTCACCACCATGACGTTACAAACAAACAGGGATATGCTAAGATAACACCCGCTAGTTCTTCTGCTAGTTGCAGTAACACCCGCTAGTTGCGGTAACGTTGCCTCATTCACCTGAATGACAGCCATAGGCATCTTGCTGGGCATCTGGCTAACGTGGTTCAGTAAGAGACGCGACATGTCCTCTATTTTAGCCTGGGCATTTCCAGGCAATGGTAGCAACTGTAGATGGGAGAGAGAGAGGAGGGAGGAAAGAGAAACGGTTAGTATATGGTTAATGCATTAGTTATACAGCAGCTCAATATCGGAGCCATGTCAGAACTCTTAACTGCATGTCAGGGATATAAAACATTGTCTGAATGTTTAAATTATGTATCATTTCCGAAATATACAAAGTAATGAATTCCAACTCAAGTGATTAGGTATAAGACTATGTGGTGCTTGGATGTGACATGTAGTTCTGACATAGCTCCTTCATCAACTCATCACACGTTATACAGGTATATCTGCAGCAGTGGTTGTTGCTGGACGTGCACACACAGTTGTGCACATCTACGCCTGCTTGCTTGGTTTTTGTGTTTCCATGGTAACACACAATAATAACACACCAAAAAACACAGTAAAATCCAACATGGCCGATATGGCAACTGGATTTCTTCTCCATGAGAACACTGCCTACGGACGCTGTACTATATGGTAAACGTGGGTTCCTATGGTCCCATACACACTTCCCATGAGCGCCAACACTCAACCTCACTATTAAGGAAATAGTGACTGAGAAATGCTGGCGGCTACAGGTCATATATCAAACACAGTGACTGAGGAGGGAGGAGTCTATTTCATTTAGTTTATATTTGACCCTATTTTGATCTTTTTGTATTTTGTATTTAAGGTCCCAAGACTTAGAACACCTGGTATGCTTCCAACGTTCAAGAACCTTATGTCATGAAGGACCTATGAACTATGTCTATGCAAGGTCTAAGGGACACATTGATGCTGAGGGGAAGATAGCTTTAGCAGGACCAAGTAATCAAAAGAAAAAATATGGGATAGTAATAGGATTATAACAGTCTCTAAGTTCTTATTAGTTAGTAATATCAGTAGACTATATTAGGCCTAAATAAATCTCAAGACACAGTTGTAAACAAGGGAAATAAGGGATACGTATGAGTCCATATCTCCGGAAAGCCGTCCCACATCAACAAAACATAAGGCAACAATGAAAGCCAAATGAACACAATAGTGTACTACACCTAGGTAATAAATCATACATATTCATCAAGAAATCAATAAATAAGCAATAAGATTATCACTCAATTTAGAATTTATATTAAGTTACTTAATCCAATGCTTTACTTTGATAAATAGTTAATTTATTTATTTTATTGCAATGAATCTAGACTTAATAATTTGATATTTATAGACATAACTACATTTATTTACCTATTTCTAAATAAAGCAACAGAATGGGCAACAGAACACATTCAACAAACGTCCTGGAATCATCAGGAATCTAAAGAAAGCTTTGGAAATTACAGATTTGCAGAAAGCTTTTGACAGGGTTGTGTTTGTTTTCCCACCTCATGGTGAGACATAATTACAGTAGACATTGGACTGACTGCACCCTGCGTGACTGAATGATAACCAGTCCAGGTGTGAACTGATTATCTTGACAAAAACAGAGGGTATTGGGGCTAGTGCATGACAGATGAAGTAGTTATCTGTTAGACTTCAGGTGTGTGTCTACCATCAAGACTCCAAGTGTATCCATCCACTAATCAACTGCCCACATGGGAAAGAGACGTAGTGTTCACAGGGCTAGTGTATCAGCACAACCCAGACCCAAGCACCTTTCCAGGCAGTGCTGGGAAAAGGTATGAAAAGTCCTCAGAATATCATCCCAAGATTATTATTTCAGCTTAGACATTATTTAATTATATTATCGTCAGTGAGTCAGAACTGTAGCCTTTTGAATTATTGCAAAAAAGGTATCCAAACAATATCAAAATCATTTAAACCTCATGAGATTTAAAAATTTCATAAGCTGCCTCATTGAATATTTTTGGTTCTATGACGCCTTACCATATTCTCACTTATCAGTACCAGTCTGATGTTATCAAATAATTTAAAACTCTAGTCTAAGGGTGCATTAGAAGAACCCAGAAAACTGGGATAATGCCAACCCAGTGAAAATAAAATCTTCAAAAACAAAAGAAAAGAAGGGACCCTTGGCTGCCACAGAAGGGCTGTTCCCGTTTCTGGTGTAAATTATCTTATAATATATATATCCTAACATGTACTCTTTTCCCGTAAATAAACAATATGCAAAGAAATCAGAAATATCAGACTGACATTTGGCTTGCTCTGCAATGTCACATGACCATTATTACTGGCCAAACATAACTTTGGTGGAGAACTTGATTTTGATGAATCATTGGCATTGATTAAGGCAATTAAGGAGCAATAGAAGTTAGTTTAGGAAACAAGACTTATAATTATTGTCTCTAACTGTGGCTGTTACTCTGAGCACAGAACCAACCACATCACTTTGAGCTGTGACTGAGCATCCATGGGGGGCCTGAGGCTGAGTAGGCTGGACTGGGTCAACCAACTTAAGTGTTATTGCCTTGTGTTATCTTTTAATACTCTTAATAGAAAGACATTAAAACATCTTTGGGTTTTACTCTTACTGATCACAAAAATTGGTGCTCAATATACCAACGCAACTAGAAACAGTTAAAACCTTAAAACGGTCACAAAACCTTTAGTAAAACATGTTTATCACACTTGTAATTCCAAAACAAAACACTTGCACGCACCGACAATGAAAACTCTTTTATAACCATAACAATGAACTTAGCATTCATTTAAAACATGATTGAGACTGCCTGGTCTAATAAAATAAGTATGGGAAAGTGGGAAGTCTAAAATGATGTAAGTACTGAGTGGGCACTGGCCATTTTCTGCTGCGATTGATCTTCATTAATGCTGTGAGTTTCAATCATATTCAACTTCACGTTGGTATTGCTGATGACAAAATGTAAACTCATGTAGGAAATCCCAATATTAGATATGGCACAAATCAACACCTTGGTAACAAACACATGGACAAGCATTATTAACCCTTCTAGAGTGAGTGTAGAGGGTTAAAAGCTGATAAATTTACAAATATACACAAAGATAAAATCACGGCACATCTCAAGCCCTAGAAGTAAACCATTGGGTTAAGGGTCACATCCACTAACATAGTTCTATGCGATTGCTTTGAGTCACAGAAGTCTATTTAATCAGAAAATGGAAAACCTATAAGCTGTGGTTTTTAAATGTCAACTGGTCATCTTATTTCTTGCAAATCCTTGTATTCTATCTATGAAATTTGTGTGAGATCTCAAATGATCGCCAGGGAATCTCTAGCTTAGGGAATGCACTTCATATTTGTAACGTTGCAAGTAATCAACTGTCGCATAGATTTATGCTGTTCTCCAAACGACAACCTCTGTGCAACTATCCTTGCAACCAGTTTGAGATCCCCTTGTGACAAAACCTCTGCTACTCAAGGCAGCTGCAGAGCATGTTATGGTAGTGGATGCACCCTATATAAAAGCAAACCTGGGGTTTAGAAGAATCGTTGTCCCCTTTTCCAAATGAAAACTTCTTGGTGACTGTGCTACGTATATGAGCACCGAGGAACTGCAGTGAGGAGTAGGAGTAGGAGGATGAGGAGGAGGAGGAGGAGATGGAGAATGAGGAGGCATTTATATAGGCTCTGGCATGTTGCACAGACCAGAACTACTATACCAATGCCTCTGTCTTTATACTGCAACACCTCACTGAGGCATGATGTAGCCTTGTGTTTTATCTATTCAGTAATTATGGCCATAACAAGTATGAAGTCGTACAACACAACAACTGTTTATTTCTCATCCAAATATTATACCATTGAATGAGGATTGATGAATTGGTTTTCCTAGGATTGTGAAAAGCTCCAGAGTTGTATAGGAATTGATTTTTCATTCTGAATATGTTACTAATAATCTGGACACATAAGGGAGGGTGAACCACCACACAAGGCCTACCTCCATGCTTTACTAAGCTGTCACAGTATAAAGGTTGCATACTAAAGCAGGGAGTATTGAACAAAAGGTCATTACTGTACCAGATGACAGTATGTCAGCATTCAGCCCAGTGTACCATTGAATGGGACTAGGATACCTGGAGGGAATTCTTTCCTCCTGTACCACCATGCTGGAGATTATACCCACAGTTGCACCCACACTGCGGCACACAGGATGCACTGAGGGACATACATTCAGTTGAGCATCAGTCAGAAGCCATGTCAGTGAGTGGAGCAGTCATCTATGTAATCTAGACTCTTGTCGATATGATATGTTGGCCATTGATGAGTATCTGACCGCAAAGCATGGGTTTCTCAGTCCAGATTTTTGCGAAAGAAATCAAGCGGTTGGTGGATGATGGAACCAACATGGCCGGATTTGTCTGGTTAGTGGGAATGCTCCTGACTACTCACTGATTCTCAACTAAATGTGTAATCCTTGGGTTGGCTGAGTGCATCCCGAGTGCAGGCCCAGTGCTGGGCTGGCGTCAAACACGCGCCACCAAGCTGACCAAGTCAAGTCAATAGCAGCAGCTGACAAGGTCGACTATCCTTGACCATTTCAAACATTACAAATATTAGGATATAATTGTGAATGGCTCCAATACATTGCAGGGAGAAAGATACATGTCTGTTAACAATATAACCAACCTTTCAGAATAAAGTACATTTATATTCTAACCTTTTACTCAAAGACCAACATTCTGAACATACATCATAATTTCCAGGAATAATGACTCATCCCAGAGTGGGAATCAAGGTTTCCATTTGGAAGTATTTTATGATTATTACATCAAAATCTCAAAGCATGAAATAATAAAAGTGAATATTGGTGTGTTCTTGTCAACCTTCATCTCATCTCATCTTTTTCACCCATTATTTCATATGGCATTCACTATGAGATGTTGAAATAATTCATTGTAAAATTGATAATTTTGTTTTTAAAAAATCTATTATTTGATGACGCTTTTGAAATTCTTAACATAATGTGGATAATGTTAAAGTTAAAATTATTCTTAATGAAGTAATACACCTTGATGGAGAACAAATTGTATGTGTGCAGGGCATGACATAAATCACACCTGGGGTGAGATTGTATTATATTGTTACTAATTCCTGAATAAATATTTTAGATAAAAAGAAAAAGTACCTGTCGGGGGTCCGACAGCGGTGGCAGCACCACAGTTTTCTCCATTGTGTTCATTGTAATCCTCCACAATTCTTTCAGTAGACGTTTCAGTACTGTCTTCTCACATACTTGGGCGAACATTGACAAACTGCAATACAACACATTGCCACATGAAATGTATCACAATTCATGAAATTGTTGTCAATAAAATATGTTATAAAAAGAACCAGTTGGTTTTATTGGGTTAATGATATGAGCATAAGAGGAATATTGTACGATATAAGTTTTGATTAACTTGTTACATTGATAGAAATCATCGATAGTAAAGTGAACTAATGGAAAAAATGCCTCAAAGGCAGCAAATCATACCGTTAAGAACAAACACTTTATGGAGGAAACGGAAACCTAAATAACAAATTTTCCACCAAAAATATAACAAAATCTACAAGATGGTGAAGTGAAATGGAACTGTTAGTATTAAGAAAAGAATTGTAAACAAACCAATTCTGGATCCGATATTTGTAAAATCATTTCAGAATAAAATATCATATAAAGCTTGTTATAGCCGTTGAACAGTGACCAAGGATAAGGGACAGATCTTCAGAAAATGTACAATTGGCAGCTCTGCACATTTTGTAAACTCTGCTAAAGTAGGCTGCAACTTGGCCAATACTAGCTAAATTTGAGTATATTCGGCATTGCATTGATTGTGTTAGGTTAGGTTGAACTGTGTTTTGAACTTTATATTTGTCTGAAATTGACGTTATTTGAGAAGATTGGTGAAGTTGAATTGTACATTTTCCGAAAATCTGACCCATATATGAAGGGGCCTGTTGCATAAGAAAATCATTACTTAAAGCTGTATTCCCGGCTAAAGCGACCCAAACATATTTTTCTAATGTATTTCTTTCTTTTATCTTGAGTACTGTAGAATGGAAGATTCAAGTAAATAGAATGAAGAACAATTTATATTTCCTCGAATTTCCTCAGTTTTTCGGTTTTTAATGGCTTTTTCTAGAATATTTTTATTTTGTTTTTTTTGCGGATCTACAAGTTGAATTGTAAATTTTCTGCCGATTTGACCCATAAAGACATGCAGGAGTTACTCACCTGCCGTCGAGCAGATCCATGAGCGGGCTAAGCACCAGATCGGACTCCTGTTGGATATTGTTGCGCTGTGACGGGTTGGACAGCGACACCTGTCCTCCACCCTTCACCTTCGCCAGGAGAGCTCCTAGTTCCTGGATCGACGCACGGATCTGGTCCTCGAGGCTGCAAATACGAGCAATAATAATAACAAATTGATTTTCATTTTCATAAGACAGACTCAGTGTGATTAGGCAGCGTGGAAGGCTAGGAAATATATATGGAAAAAGGAATATTTTCTATAAGGAGTAATTATAAGACGCAATAATAAGCTGGTAAATATTATAGCACTGGGTGCATTAGCTTAATGCACCTTACACCCACGCTATTTCCAAAACAGAGCAAATATATATATTTTTAGTAGTTATATTCAAATTAAAACAAATACAAAATCATGGAAACTGGTTGATGTACACTTAATCTAACAGGAAATATCAATCAACAGTATTCCACACGTTCATATTCCCTATGACCACGGTTGAACAATAAAACAATGTTTGAAGGTTTTAGGCAAGTAGGTAAAGGTGCGAACTGACCTGTTTGCAAAGATGGTACTTAGTTCATCAAGTACTACGTTGAGTTTTTGTTGGAGTTCGTTTAATACGTCGGCCGCTTCTGCGTCCAACTGGAAACACAAAGATCTTATTAGAAGCTGATTTATACAGACATTCAGCAGTTACTAGAGAAGGGATATCATGGATGTCAATCTTCCAAAAGGTAAATAGTTAAACCGGACAAAACCAACTCACCATTTGGATATTTGAATAACTTATCATAATATGTTATTATATATTATATTGCAATAAAAGATGACAACTTCAAAGGGAATTTGTAAAAACAAAATTGTAATGTAATTATATAATTTGTGAATTACACACATTGTGTCTAATAATGATAACTGTACAAGAAGTCAAATTGACTTGGACGAAACCAAATAAATAGGCATGTTATATTGAGCTGAAAGTCTATTGGTACTATTGAAAGATCTGTGTTCCACACAAACATTGTCTTGTCCTTGGTCCCTAATTCCAATTACTGTGTAACTGTTTATGGAGGAAATACAACCTGTTAATGATAAAAGTATATATTAGTTGCTTACATGGCAACAAACACTTACCTTATCCCCTCCCATTGCTTCAAAAACCTTCTCCAGCTGCACTCGTAGTTGCTGGATGTTGTTCATTAAAATGCACGCCTGGAAATACACATGTAAACATGAGAATATGTTGTAAGTACACATGTAAACGTGAGAATGTGTTGTAAATACACATGTAAACATGAGAATGTGTTGGAAATACACTTGTAAACATACACATGTAAACATGAGAATATGTTGTAAATACACATGTAAACATACACATGTAAACATGAGAATGTGTTGGAAATACACTTGTAAACATACACATGTAAACATGAGAATATGTTGTAAATACACATGTAAACATACACATGTAAACATGAGAATGTGTTGTAAATACACATGTAAACATGAGGATATGTTGTAAATACACATGTAAACATGAGAATATGTTGTAAATACACATGTAAACATGAGAATGTGTTGTAAATACACATGTAAACATGAGAATGTGTTGTAAATACACATGTAAACATGAAAATGTGTTGTAAATACACATGTAAACATGAGAATATGTTGTAAATACTGAATATTTCGCTGTATAATTTTTTTACATAATAGCATATTTATGACTGAAGGTTTGACTGTATATTTTACACAGTAGCATACATGTGATTGAATATTAGGCTTTATTATAAACGCATTGCTCTGAAAACAACGTATCAAGAGTGATTTACGCATAGTGCGTATTTCACTAGTGATTAACACGGGTTTGTCATGACAACCAATCTGGTTTTTTACCAATATTACCGGTAAGATTCAAATTTATGACTCAATTTTTTTCTATTTTCATGATTGAAAGCATGTATAATAAATCTGTTAACTAACTCATTGGTCTCAGTCGCTTAGGTTATTGCACTCATGCAATATACCGCTCCTTCAACCAACTCATTAGTTAAACTGTATGTATATTTCTACACAGATGTTAGCATACTTACGACTGAATGTTTGGCTGTATATTTTTCAAAGTCTCGTCGTACCAAGTCCGCATAGGCTATTAGTACTTTGTTCACCGTCTGCAGGAGAAAAATGTTCATTTTTATTCATTTTGCCATTAAATTGAATTCTTTACATTTTCTCACATTTGAGAATTTAAACAAAGAATTTAGCATTTAAAAACATCAATTAATGCAATATGAGAAACAAAGGCTAATCATGTGGAGACATTTTGCATAAACCATTCATAGGGAACATAAACATACGCCTTACTGATGGAGGAAGTTGTTACCTGGTTAAAATGCCTTCCATTAATCTCTTATTCTCAGAAGGTCACGTCATATTTCACTACTCAAGAATCATGATAAGTTCTTTGGCTACATGTGAACAGGCGCCATGAGAAACACAACTATTTAAAGCATAAGTTTATTCCCCCTTTAAAGTTGCGTTCTCAGTCTTACCAAATTTACTAAATGTTTGACCGAATTCATCAATATTCTACTGCTGGTAAACATTCAGAAAATAATTCAAAGTCAAATTGATTGGGAGAAAAATTGATTGATTTTATTGGGTCTCATGATTATTGATATGAAGCCCTGTGGCCTGTAGCAAGAATACCTGGACAAAATTCAACAAAATTGTGGTCAAATGACATTTAAGATAGGTTGGAAAATAACGGAACAAAAACTAGAAAATCTTGAGATTTTGACCGACGTTAACTGCAGCTTTAAGACTGGCTAAATGTCGTCTGCTTTAAGACTGGCTAAATGTCGTCTGCTTTAAGACTGGCTAAATGTCGTCTGCTTTAAGACTGGCTAAATGTCGTCTGCTTTAAGACTGGCTAAATGTCGTCTGCTCATGAGTGGGCGACGCACAGACAGACAACTCACCGTGGAGAAACGCTTCATGAAGCTCTTGACCACTTCCGGGTGCGGACATTCCAACTTCTTGATGACGTCAAAACACTGGTTGAGTTGTGTAAACACGTCCGTCACGGAGCAGGAGAAGAGGGCATGCTCGGACGCTTTTTGGAACTGGAACAAGAGTGGGAAGACATACAATGACTCAGCAAATATGTCTGACAGCAGACATGCAGTAAGGACGCGGCCGCCATGTTTGTTCAGACATCTCACATAGTGTAGTGGTGGTTTTATGGTGAGTGTTGAACATGGACTACAGATATTAATGTGAAGCATCCCGTCGAACCAATTGTAGTTTAAAAATATTATTTCTCTGAAGATGTGCTCAATGGAGGAGCAGTTTAAAACACATGTTTTTTAAAGTGATACACTTTTGATTTCCCCGGTTTCAGACATTCACTGTAATGTCAATGAAATTTCAGGTCCGACTATGTGTTTAATTCAATTATTATTATCACAATATTCTTCCCAATGTTTTACATGGCAAATGTAGGATTTCCCAGATTATGAAAGCAAACCTTTCCGTCTAAAAAAATGAAATAATTTAAAACCTTTACCAAAACCCCAAAGTCAAAATCCAATTGTAAAAAGATGATTGAATCAATGTATTTGGAAAGCATAATGGAAATGATGCCTTCTTAATTATGACATCACATTTTAAATCCTTAAATATGAGAGTATAATATTTATAAAACTCTTAAGCTCCAAGCTATCGTTTCAGTTATTAAAAATACTTTTAAAATATAAAGAAATTAATTTGAGGGAAAACAAATGGCCAGGTTCAGATTCACCTCCAAAAATGCAACAAAACTAAAATCTGAATTTCAAAAGCTTTCAAAGTATTTTAAATTTATATGAAAATTCTTCAATCTCGCATGAAAAAAAGCCATCCAAAATTGTTCATTAAAATGAAGGCGATCAATAGACATTTTACCTTATCTAGATTGGACTTGAAAATGATAATAAATAAAAAGACCCTGTTCAAAAAAGAAGTAAGAGAAATGATAAAGGAATATTCAGCCAAGTTGTTGTGGCAAATAAGGGCATCTAGAAATAAAGAGTTCTTTCAATAACTTACATTGTTAATACAAACCGCTGTGGAAGAGAATTAATTGATGTATTTCATTAGTCAATTTCATATACGATAACATGAAACCGTATATGATCTGTTTCAGGAAAATGAGTCACAAGTCGCAGAAAATGGATTTTAAGATATCGTTATATTTGAAACGATGAGATCAAGTGGATTGTAATGATAGTAAACAGTCTAATAATCTTATAAGTATTTCTCGATTTTAAGTTTGGTATTTTTAATTTTGAAAAAAAAGTTTGCAATGTTTCTGGGGAGCAATTGATCCATATAACTATAAGTGATAAACTTTCCAAAAATCAGAACATTCCAATAAGTGATCTTGTGAATAAATCACTTTGAAAAATATTTTATAATTTTTGCGACTTGTGATTCATTTCCCTGAAACACATAACATAATTATTATAAACCTCCCCCGTTCCCCACCAACCCACCCTCTTTGTATACAAATGGACTTAGCTCCACAACCCCTCCTCCCCTATTTGTACATAAATTGACTCGTCCCCACTGCCCGCCCCCCTTGTATTAAGACAATAGACTCGTCCCCGCAGCCCGCCCCCCCTGTATTAAGACAATGGACTCATCCCCGCAGCCCGCCCCCCCTGTATTAAGACAATGGACTCATCCCCGCAGCCCGCCCCCCTGTATTAAGACAATGGACTCACTCCGTCCTTCTTGTCTCTCTCGTAAGCCCCGTGTAGATATTCCATGGACACGTCATCGTTCTCGTTCAGCCATTGCATCACGAACGGCTCAAACCAACTGTGGGGGTGACAGGTATTAACATGGAATTACATTCTTTAAAAACAATATCTAAGACTAATATTTATATAAAATATTAATACCCTGAATTCTCTTTATATTATCTACTTTATTCACCTCATTATTTCTAGGTAGACCTGGACAATTTACAGTGTAGAGGGTTCATCCTATTTTGTATGATTATCTGATTACTGAATAACAGTTGTTATATATATCTATATCACATTAAGCCACTTTATGTAGGCCTATACGAGGGCAGGCGGAGACAATATGAATTGATTTTTTTTTCAAAATTAAAGGGGCTTTTATTTTGTTTGTTTAAATCGTTTAATCGTTTTCTCCGATGTATTGTTTAATGCTATTAGGTACAAATAATGCTATGTTGAACTCACAGTGGGTACTCGGCGACTTCCCCTTTATAATCCGGTACATCGACGATATACTTGTTATACAGCCATTTAACCTTGAAGTGTAAGTTCATGTATTCTGAGCTCTTACAATGGCGCTCCTTCTCGTGTTCTGCAACACAAGGACACAGCAGGTTAGCATTTGGTGCTTAATAGAAATAGGTTACTATGGCAACCAGCGATATATAAATCAAACAAACAGGTAAGGAGGACCTTAGATACAACCTGTAAAACACAACCCCAATGAAGCAACGAGAAATCATGAAGATAAATCAAAAACACTTATTTAACTATTTCAAATCTCTCACAAGATATATAAAGGTATACACTTCCTTTTTTTTCATAATTTGTTGATATTTTATTTAAACAGGCATAAATTGTGTGCTTGCCAGCCCAATCCTGGTATTGAAGGCATAAAGAATAAATCCAAATTTTGTAAATTAATTCTAATTACTTTTGTTGCTCAAATACATATACTGTAGCTGAAAACATATCTTTATATATAAGATAAAGGGTTGAATTGTCAGGTTAGCATCTATGGTTCACTCAGGTAAAGCTATATATCGCTAGGGAGAAAGGAAGAATAAATAAGTACATTGTAACTTTGAAGGATTCAAAATATTGAGAGAAGAACATTTGTATGGTGTCACATTCAAAAACAACAAATATAGAGCAGCTTGGAAGATGCTGCCATCTACATGTAATATGAGGTATCATCAGGTAATGGTAGAGAATAGGGTCGAAGGGTTGGTGACAATATGGAAACAATTAGTATCAAGTATCGCATTTAGCAACATTTTATTTACAATAATTATGAACAAATAAATCTGAGAAGTTAATTTCATTCATTATTCGGGGACATTTTTTCTTAGGAATAAACTTAATTATCTACATGCTGATTGTTTCTATTCTGTTATTTAAAGCAAAAAACCTGTGAACAGGTAAAACGTTAGTTCTGAATATGAATGAAATGTTAGAGGTTAAAGAGGAGAAGATGAAGAGAAAACACATCAAGTTATGTAAAATGTTAATAGAGGAAATATAAAACTGTTCATTGGGAGTACTAGTGACAAATAAAATTAACGCAAAACTTCTCCTAAACTTCTCACAGTCAGCCCTATACTTATACAATAGGGGATGTGCATGTCTCACTGCGCATGTCTGTTACAGCGCATGGTGAGATGGATTCACTCAAAATATTTAGCAACATTTTTATTGAAAAGTGCAAGGAATCTTTCGCCGATATCATTGCTTTTTTAATTGATATATAAATGACAAATGCATGACGCGTAAGATGAATTATTGCTTTATGGGAACATGTACAACCCATGGTTATTCACATGAGATCACTGTTAAAGATTCCATGCTAAAAAAAAATAACACTTTTCTATAGGTTTTACACTTGTATAAAGCGAGATTCAAGATGGCGGACATGCAGATCTGCTATTATTCACAGCTTATTCTTATGATAAAAACATGTCTTTTACTAGCTTTTACTACGTGTTGTTATTAGGAAGGTCCTACATATGTCAGTTTATTCCTACGGTTAAACTAGTTAAACATTGTCTATGAATCAAGTTCTGCAGGAAGATTAAGAACAATATGTCTGCTCCTGACTTCTACGCAATTACACTTGACAAAACATGTTCTACGCAACTATCAGGCTCACTGTCACAAGCAATATATCAACTGTCACTAGCAATATGTTGACTGTCACTAGCAATATGCTGACTGTCACTAGCAATATATTAGTGTTTGGTAGTAAATCTCAAAATATGGAAATATATTAATCTGCAAAAAATTATTTCTTCAGTTATCAATTTTAATGTTTATTATTAAATGATACTAATGTGTGCAGAGAGTTTTGTTGGAAGAAATGTCTACGATAGAAACTAATAACTTATTTCCAGATAGCTAGATGTTATCATTATAGATATTTATGTACGAAAAAACTGGAAATAATTTGCTGGGTGGTCATATCAACCATCTTTATCAACTTCTCATCGCTATGGCTTTGGCAGAACAAGCGATTACTGGCGATGAGTGGGCGATGTGAAAATCGTATCGGTAAGGGTAGCGATGAACATCAAACATGTTCGATATTTTGCATCGGTAAGATTCCACATATAAAAGCAAGAACATTAGTTCTATAGTTGCCGATCTCATTCTGGTTGTCGATGCAAAGACGATGCAGACCGATAGCCCTCTTTATCGACATCCATTGCCTTCAATTACACTGTCTTTGCATCGTCTTTGCATGGACATCATTTTGTCAACAGTGGCCGGACTGCTATAATCTCATAGTCTCTGCCATTCCCAGTCTTTGCTCATAGAGCTGTAAGAATGGAGACCACAGATACTGTTGTTAAATAACACTTTATCTCACTATTCTCTTAATGTATTTTAGCAACAAGAAATACAATGGCAGTAGAGAGAGTAAGCCATTGTTTCACCAAGGGTCGAGCATGCAGACGTCACTAATCACCAAGAACTGTGCCATTGTGGGTCGCATAGTCAGACAGTGTACACTTGGCCTTCACCAATACACTCAACTATCACAAGTCCAGGACAACAATGGAGTTTAGATTACTGTTCAACATAAACAAACTGATTGTCTGAATCAACAACCAAATTTAGATATATATATATAGTATTTAAAGTTGTTTAGCAGAATTTACTGAATGTGTAGAGCTGCTGATTGTACATTACCTGAAGCTCTGCCCAACATGAATTCCCATGTTCACGATATGGGTTTCCATTTTGGGTCCAAATTTCACATAAAACTAGCATAAACATTTCCCAACATTTTGGCACATATCTTGAAAGTGTTGACTCTTTGAACTTGGGTTACTAACCCTGACCCTAACATTTTATATAAACCTGATCCCTTTTGACTCAAGATCAAACAAGACCAGGTCTAATAGGTCAAGGTTATTGAGATATGAGCAAGGTCAAAGTGTCAGTTGAGTATAGTAGGAGAGGTAGCCGCTGGGGGGCAGCAGCGGTATAGGGTTAGTATGATGTAAAGGTGACGAGTTACCATGTTCTGTGAGGGATGATGCAAAGGCAGTAAGGTAAACAACACACATGTATAATACAGGTACAGCATATAGTCATATTACTTTGATATACAGATGCAGATTTTGTTTTCCTTTTTCTTTTTTTTCTTCTCATTTTTTCTTCTTTTTGTCTTTTCTTTTTTCTCCTTTTAGTGGTATTACTTTAATATACAGATGCAGCATATTGTTGTGTTACTTTAGTTGAAGGGTTCTTCAATACAGTTATACAGGTTCAAGGGTTCTTCTTCCAAATCTGGGCCTAGGGTATAGACCCCTTATACCCTGTACATTGCCTATTGGTCATCTTGACAGCAAAATGAGGAAGTGTTGATACCAAAATACACCAGACACAAGTTCTTTCTTATATCGATGATATTCTATTATCAAGAAATGTGTCAATGGTCATTCTGAATGCCTAATATTACTAATGGAGGAAGTAAAATATTCTCACTATAAAGTACTTCACCTCCTGTTAATGTGTTACTGAATGTGTGATTACTATTTTCAAATGGCACCTGTAATCTAATCTTTACAGGAAGATGTCCTGTTTATGGTAACCCTTTTATGGACCAATACCTGCACTGGGTGTGGTAGTGTGAGGGGAAACATATAGAGTATAAACCTGCTCACCTTCAAGTGCATATTTCATGTCCTGGGCAAAGAGATTCCACATGGAAGATGCACTGACTTGCCCCACGTTCAGTTCCTGCGGGAATCTGTCAAGCAAATACAGAATTAGGACAATACATCAGAGAATTAGGACAATATATCAGAGAATTAGGACAATATATCAGAGAATTAGGACAATATAGATAATTGAATGTCATTGAAGTATGATCCTCTGTTTATACCAGTGGATAACTCATATAGCCATATAAACCCAACTTATATCAATAAATAATGTAACTGTTGTTAGGAGAAAATCTGTGGACCTGAAGAAAGGATCCTGACTTCCTAGTGATTTCAGAATAAATTCTAAGTTGGTAGAAGTAAGTAACAAAATCCTCTAATAAACACAAGTCAGTACAATTTTATTTGAAGTTTTTGATTTATTTAGGGATGATTAGACCTTACATGTTTCGGGCCGGGTTGGGCCCTTCATCAGCATTTATTTCAGCATAAATTTGATAAAAAACAAACACTCACTGGTTGAGAACGGGGGTATAACTGTTCTTGTCCTCCTCGATAACGGACACTATAAGAGCTATAAGTTTGTGCCAGAATTCTAGACTCTTGGCGTTGGGTCCTTTCTCTGACTCCTCGGTCTGCGCCTCGTTAGGGTCTGTCTGGAACTCTCGGTTATAGAGCTCATAGCAGTTGTCAAAGAGGAATTGGTAGGTGGATTTCATGCACGCCTTCACGCACTCCTTCACAACCATGCTGGCGCGAGGCGGGCTAGACAACTCCTGGACCTGGACAGGCAGCGGGAGACAAGGAGACAGAGTTAGTGTGAGAAATGGTGGAGAACCTGTCCTCTCTTCTATACATGTGATATAGGGAGAAATATAGGCCTATAAAAGGAGAGCTTAGATATTATTAATTGATTAAATAAATATTAAACATGCTCTTGGAGATATATAAATAAATAATATTTAGAAATAGGTTTTGTGAGCAGCTATTAAAGGATTATGGGTTAATCCTGGAATACATGAATGAATAAATAAATAAATAAATAAATAAATGAATATAAGTGTCCGTTGTGACCATATGAAGAGGGACAGACACTCGTAAGGGGACACTGGAAGACAGGACTGAGTTGTGAAATCAGTTCTAAACAAACAAATTATTTCTAAAAGAAAGAGCAGTTTCTGAATCACAAACAAAAGGTGTTTCAAAGTATCATGAGAAGCAAAATTGAAAATTAAGGCAAAATTGAAATCAATTGAAAAATACATTAATAAATTCTAAAGATAATCGTAAAAATAATCAAAACCTATTAGGCACTTTTAAAATTAAAGAAAATCTCAAGGATTGTTAAGAGACTCAAATAATAGCAGATTGCAAGAAGTCTATCCAGCAAAAGGTAATTCATAAACCATGATCTATACACAGTGTGTAATTGGAACACACGCAGACCACACAGCAAATTATATGAAAAGCTTTTGATTTTCCTGCTCTGATCAAATTGTATGCATGCTGCAACATTTATGGACGCCTGTTAGCAACAGACTAAAGCTTATGGTGATTTGTTAGAAAATTTGTGACTATGTTTTCCAAGTGAGTTCAAATTATGTGACTTGTCTGGGCCATGGCTCAGTCATCATGTCTGTCTTGGCAAAATTCAGCAGCAATGAACAAAGCAATGAGTTAAAAAGCAGAACAAGAATGTAATCAATGAAAAGGTGATGAATCTTATAAAATAATGTCATTGGGAGCATCTACTGGTTGTTGGTTGTAATAGGCAGTATCTAATGATTGTAACAGGTTATTCAAGCAACATTACGCCAAGCGATTTCTTCATCAGACAGCTGGTAACTAACTCTCTAGGTCTATATCCCCTGGGATTATCTCTTCATCTAACCTCTAACCATGTTTTGATACATTGCAGAAATGTGATGTGTTTCAGAAAAATGAGTCATAAGTCGCAAAAAATAGAATTTGAGATACCATTATATTTGAAAAGATGATATCAAACCGATTCCAATGATAGTAAACAGTCTAATAATCTAATAAATATTTCTAGATTTTAAGTTTGATATTTTCGTTTTTGAAAAAAAAGTTTCCAATATTTCTGGAGGTCAATAAACAGTAAAGTAACTCAATGTAGTTCATATGAGGTCCTTCAAAACGAAAGGATATATTATATAGATTGTTCTTAAATTTGATACATCGATTGATATAGCTATAAGTGATCAACCCACCAAAAATCAGAACATTCCAATAATGAGATCATGTGAAAAAACCCTTTGAAAAATATCCATTTTGCGACTTATGACACATTTTCCTGGAACACATCACAAATAATGTCATTGGGAGCATCTACTGGTTGTTGGTTGTAATAGGCAGTATCTAATGATTGTAACAGGTTATTCAAGCAACATTACGCCAAGCGATTTCTTCAACAGACAGCTGGTAACTAACTCTCTAGGTCTATATCCCCTGGGATTATCTCTTCATCTAACCTCTAACCATGTTTTGATACATTGCAGAAATGAGAAAATATCATCTCAGCACATGAAGAAGGAAATGTATAGCCTTTGTCTTGTTTCCCAGAAGAGCCAATATGTTATGTTTATATTCTGAGGGTCTATGTTTATAGTAGATTCAGCCCATATTTCACTTCCCATAAATTCCAACCTTCACCAACACTCCTGCTACAGAGGATGCCATTTATGTGGCCATTGCATCAGCCCAGTCTGTCTGTCTGTGTGTCATCAATTGGACCCGTTTCACTAGTGTTAGGTTACTGTTAGTCCAGCCATAGTGTTATATTCACACCGGGAGTAGTAAAGGGAGCAGTGTCGGCCATTTTGTTGGCCATCTTTGTTTCTATTCTAAATATAAGTATGTCATTGAAAATTTACAGATTTTCGTTATCTTTATCAGATATTTTGTTTTATTCAAGATTTTGATTCAGCTAGACATATATAGTAGTTACACTTTTCTCAGGTCTATGCCATAATAACATATGTCGCGTAATGATAGACTCTTGTTCTATCGGCCATAGGACATGTGCAGCCTTCTGCTAATGTGTATGTTAAGACCTTGACTGTTCAGTGTCTGATAGTCCAGTCTTTCTAAGATTACATGACTTAATTATATAAAGGGATTTCAAAATGGCTTGATTATTCAATTGTATGTATCTAGATGATTTCTTCATGTTTACCAGACATTACTGAGGCTAACACTGCACCCTGTGATACACCTCCCTGATACACACCACCCCCGGGTGGGCAAGGAACAACCTGTAGTTAAATATACCTCTTCAGATCTTGACTTGGCCGTCTCAAATAAAACAAAGTAAAACAAGTAAACAATCTGCTAGTTTCTGTTATTTCTACTTAAAATATGATAATGCCAAAGTTGTACCGTGATGTATTTTGAGAACTTTCTTGTTTACTAATATACAAACAATGTGAATGTCATACTAGTAAGGCCTCTGCCTCTTTAGTTTAAAAGAAAATGTGATTTATTTTGTATTTAAATGGTTTTATTAACCAAATTTGATTTCTTATGAGAAGACATTTCTCCAGCTTCAAGAAATACATCAATTTAATCTGGTTCTTGGACTGAAAGAGTCTTGTCAAGTATCAAATAGCTTCAGTAATTTTCTCACTTTCAATTCAATACTTTTGAATTATATTAAGTATCTACCACCGAGTATACACCAATTGATAACCAGAGATTAATGATTATCTTTGTAAGTAAGCAGTGATTTGGCTGTAAACTTAACAAAACGTTTTCCTTTAACTATTAGTTAACATTGGCGCATACTGGGAGCTATAAATGCCCTACATATGGAAATATTTCACCTTATATTATCTTTAATCAGAAATAATTAATTCAATTCATTAATTGCCCTATGCCTTACATATAGAAATATTTCACCTTTTGTACCTTTTAATCAGAAATAATGGATTGAATTAATTAATTGAACTGTAGGTAATGGGAGCAAACGCATGTAAAATAACCCCAATGATAATAAAAAAACAATAAATAACTGTTTAAGCATAGGACAGTCCTCTATCTTGTACTACATAAGCAGTATGCATCTATGATCATGTTCTATTGCTTTTAATTATAGGATTCTTAAACAAAATAATTATCATAGCTAGTTACTTATTTAAAGTACTGGGGATCTTAATCTATGCCTTATATCTAACATTTGTTTACAACATAGTTGTACTTGTTACAGGGTTTATGTATGTATGTATTTATATCACAACTCTGCTTGTTATTAACTCCACAACTAACTAATTATGTTAGTGGCGAAATGTATACAATGTCGGGGAATTACCGCTGAAAGGTATTTCATCATCTAAATAAGATAGTTGTGATATAAAAGTTGAATACAAACTCTAAGTTGGTTTGCTTGTGCTTATTGTTCACACTCAGAGTGGAAATGTACGAACGATAGCCACTCAACAAATTATCATTTGATTCCATCTAATTATTATATGCCCATATTGCAACTTGTTTTCCTAATAATAATAACGAATAGTGAATGGAACCCTTTGCTAAAGGCATAATAAAATAGTGAATGGAATTCTTTGCTAAGGGCATATAATAAATAGTGAATGGAACACTTTGCTAAGGGCATATAATAAATAGTGAATGGAACTCTTTGCTAAGGGCATATAATAAATAGTGAATGGAACTCTTTGCTAAGGGCATATAATAAATAGTGAATGGAACCCTTTGCTAAGGGCATATAATAAATAGTGAATGGAACTCTTTGCTAAGGGCATATAATAAATAGTGAATGGAACTCTTTGCTAAGGGCATATAATAAATAGTGAATGGAACTCTTTGCTAAGGGCATATAATAAATAGTGAATGGAACCCTTTGCTAAGGGCATATAATAAATAGTGAATGGAACTCTTTGCTAAGGGCATATAATAAATAGTGAATGGAACCCTTTGCTAAGGGCATATAATAAATAGTGAATGGAACTCTTTGCTAAGGGCATATAATAAATAGTGAATGGAACTCTTTGCTAAGGGCATATAATAAATAGTGAATGGAACTCTTTGCTAAGGGCATATAATAAATAGTGAATGGAACTCTTTGCTAAGGGCATATAATAAATAGTGAATGGAACCCTTTGCTAAGGGCATATAATAAATAGTGAATGGAACTCTTTGCTAAGGGCATACAATAAATAGTGAATGGAACCCTTTGCTAAGGGCATACAATAAATAGTGAATGGAACCCTTTGCTAAAGGTATATAATAAGTAGTGAATGGAATTCTTTGCTAAGGGCATACAATAAATAGTGAATGGAACTCTTTGCTAAGGGCATACAATAAATAGTGAATGGAACCCTTTGCTAAAGGTATATAATAAGTAGTGAATGGAATTCTTTGCTAAGGGCATATAATAAATAGAAAATGGAACTTGTTACTAGTAATTGAATATTAATTTAATTTCTCCTTTCAATATTCAATTACGAGCACCTTGTTGCATTTCCTCTTTTATATAGCAGACATCAATACACAGATTTACTATAATAAATGCAGGTGTACACTTGACAGGTGTATACATTGCAGGTGTATACACAACATGGCAGGTGTATACATTGCAGGTGTAAACACAACATGGCAGGTGTATACATTGCAGGTGTATACACAACATGGCAGGTGTATACATTGCAGGTGTATACATTACAATACACAACAGGTATAAAGGTGTAGTTATACATGTCTAGTACTGCAGACACTTACCTTCATACGAAAGAAGGTGATACTTGTGAGTAAGTCCACTGTAGATTTCAAATCTTGTAGTCGCGTGGGGTCTGGTGCTGGGAAGGTATTCTGTCATGAAGCAGAATAGATTAATAAATTAGTAAATAATAAAATGCTGATTAATTTAATCATATGCTACAAAAATATTATCTAGAAGGCTTACATGAAGCTCATCCACTGAAATATTACTTTTAGTAAGTTTGATATTTAAAAGAAAATTGTTTTAGCTTTGTAGTTTAGTTATCCCCCCATCTTGGGTTGTACAACGCTAACAACAGGTTTATTTAGACTATAATTTATAATAAGTTTGATCATTCATTTCCGTTATCAATCTATATTTAGAACTAGTGTGATTTGGAACTTAATGTATTGAAAATCAAAGATTTTAGTGAACCCAATGGAAAAACGAAGACGTTGTTTCAAATGCTCTTCCTACTGAGCTATCTGGGCTGCTGTATCACAGTGGATCAAAACCAGATCCTACCACTCAGGATATGTTCATTACATATAAGGAAGTATGTTCATATACACAGATACATAGACATATACTCACTCTGTAGACTGATAGGTCTATCCGCAGAGAATTATGTAGCTGATCCAATAGCTTGACAAATTTTTCTTTCTGTAAACAAGAAACATAGAGATTATTATTCATGTATAAGCTTCCCTCTGAACACTCAAATTGTGAGGTAAATGTTTGATTTTCAATTTAACAGAAGAATATCAAACATTTCACATTTCAATAACGTACAATAAGCACTGACATGATATACATATAGTCTTCTATGCTGTGTCAAGTATACACAAGAGGAGATAAATATTGGATTAAACTTAGTTGATACCATAAAATCTTAGGTTACATCCTATAGATGTTTTTTGTTTTTTTAAACGAATTTTATTCAGGTTAATGGTTGGCATATGCCATGCTATTAATGTGGCTCGGGCTTTCCCGATCTTCCACCACACCCTGAAATTCTGACAATTTTAACAATAAAGAAGTGTGTTGGTCATGGGGTCTTGCTATTCAAGTGTAGACAATGTCAGTGTATAAAGGGGATGGATGTTAATGAGATGAGGATGGGGATGGGGATGCGGGGTGGATGGATGGGGAAGGGAAAGTCATTAGTGTTGTGTTATTAGCAGTTGTTACCATGATATGATTACAACATACATCAGTAAAATAAAGAGAATATATAGTTTTGTTGAGCAAGTTACTCAATTCTTTGCTCGATGTAAAAGTGATTGTTCCACCAGGTGAGGAGCCCACTTCTATGCAAACTGTTTGTTTGATAAATAAACCAAGAAAAATACCCCAAAGACAGACAGCTTTGTTGGTTCGGTTTTTACATCTTGGTATAGAAAGTACAAATATCTCTGTGTAAATATCCTCTCAAGACGTCATCTCTGATTTTTCTCTTTTTTATTGTCTAGTCCAATGTTTGGCCTGTTAGGGTGGGAAGGTTGGGTGGATGGAGGGGGAGGCGGGTCCTTCTTCAAGGACAAATACAAATAATTACTCCAGCACTAAGGTGTACTCCCCCCCCACCTTGACAAGGGCGGCTCACGACTCATCGTAATATGGGTTCAGGTCTAAATATGGCCTCATTCAGAATCACACAACATGCTAGGTGAAAAATATAATTTTGTACACTTTTTGCATAATAATCCGGACCACCACCGATAATGAGAAAAGAGAGTGCGATGTATAGTTCCTGTTATAGACCCCGGGAAGAAAGAGATGTTTGTTGAGAGACTGAATAAAAGTTTAAAAAAAAGGTGTACTCACCCCGAAGTTTGATGCTGCGAACCTGTCGCTAGCTGAGACTGCTGCTGAGGTGGTGGTGTGCGCATAGAATGCGTTAATGTTGGCCAGTAACGTGCTCATCACGGCCGGTACGCCTGGCGACATGTACTTTGTCGACAGGCACGAGAAGTGACTGCAACAGTAATTAATTTTAGGTTAGGCATATGCGAGAGCGGTAGAAATGTATGATCTCGAGGGCAGGTACCTTGAATAAAAGTCAATTTTATCCCCCAAAAAGAATTTTTAATATTTAGTATTTTTATACAGGATGTCTTGTGTGATATGACAATCAAATCTAACGTACAAATATTTAGCAAAGTTTTGTATTAATGCAAAAATCTTTTCATCAATATCATAGTTTATGTAAAATGATCTATAAACACCAAATGCATGATGGGCGAAGAAGTCTTTGTTACCGATTGACGTGAGATCACTGTTAAATATTTCATGCTGAACATAACATGTTTGTCTATAGCTTTTACACTCACATACACTATTAAGGTGAATACGTGGACCATGATCTTAATATATTGACATAAGAGGGCCTAGTCCACTAAGCCAAGTCTCATGCATTTCTCACAGAACTAAGTGCAGAGGAGTCCCCAGCGATGCAGAATCGCATGCAAATCGGCTTGTTGGACTAGGCCCTTAAGTATGACTATTCTACCCGGGGCATTGAGCTACTCACGTCATGGCTTGGTAGATTGACTCGATGCCATATCGCATGGCAAACTCGTCCACAATTTCTTGGGCTGGCTCATCAAAATAAACTTTCCAAGACTCGTCCTGAAATAGGATTAGGAATCATGTAGGATGCGTTTATAACCCAGTAACATACATTAAGAAAGAATATTAAGTTATTACAGATACTCAAATCTAATTCTGATATCCTGCAACAACTTTTGGTCAGTACGTTCAAACCAAGCACCCAGATCTAAATATAATGGTGAATAGGTAGACAGCAGGATAGTCCAATATATGTGTACTTACGCCTTTAGCATCTGGCAGTTTAACCTGGCCGCCGGCCTGTTCACACATACATACATACACACATGTGTACTTACGCCTTTAGCATCTGGCAGTTTAACCTGGCCGCCGGCCTGTTCACACATACATACATACACACATGTGTACTTACGCCTTTAGCATCTGGCAGTTTAACCTGGCTGCCAGCCTGTTCACACATACATACACATACATACACACATGTGTACTTACGCCTTTAGCATCTGGCAGTTTAACCTGGCCGCCGGCCTGTTCACACATACACACACACATGTGTACTTACGCCTTTAGCATCTGGCAGTTTAACCTGGCCGCCGGCCTGTTCACACATACACACACACATGTGTACTTACGCCTTTAGCATCTGGCAGTTTAACCTGGCCGCCGGCCTGTTCACACATACATACACACATGTGTACTTACGCCTTTAGCATCTGGCAGTTTAACCTGGCCGCCGGCCTGTTCACACATACATACACACACATGAGTACTTACGCCTTTAGCATCTGGCAGTTTAACCTGGCTGCCAGCCTGTTCACACATACACACACATACACACATGAGTACTTACGCCTTTAGCATTTGGCAGTTTAACCTGGCCGCCGGCCTGTTCACACAAATATACACACATACACATGTGTACTTACGCCTTTAGCATCTGGCACCAGTTTAACCTGGCCGCCAGCCTGTTCACACATACATACATACATACACACACATGTGTACTTACGCCTTTAGCATCTGGCAGTTTAACCTGGCCGCTGGCCTGTTCACACATACATACATACACACATACATACATACACACACATGCGTACTTACGCCTTTAGCATCTGGCAGTTTAACCTGGCCGCCGGCCTGTTCACACAAATAATGGAAGAGGTTCTCGTGTAGACACGTGTACTGCACGTGGTAGGGCGCCACCTTCTCCTCGCCCTTGATCTCCACAGAGATGTGGAGGCGGATTGCTCCTGAGACGGCAGACTTGTCTGTCCGCTTTTCTGTAACACACAAATGACATCTCATTGTTATATTACAAATTTAATTTTACATTCCTTGGCTGATTACTACATACACCCCTAAGCCCCTTAGCGATTCTGTCAAAGTTTTGAAATGGTATCCTGTCGACATCCTTTAACTGTGATTATTTGTATTGTGTCCTCTTTAATATGTTCATGTGCAATCTCATCTTGTTCATCAATCATTCAATTCAAGCATAAGTATTAAACATACTAGCGGTAGCATTAGTAAATCGCTAGACACAGCAGTGGGCAGAAAACCATGGCAATTCTCATCTGAATTAAACCCGTCACAATTATGTTTCACTGTATTATTTGACTTGCTGTATAAACATACTAAAAAAAAATCATGTGTATATGTTTGGAAATCTGTAAACCTGAAGACATATCTTCAACTCCTAATGTTTTTCGGAATAAATGGGAAAAAACATAAATAGAGTAAAGCAGGACCCATGTCTTACCTAAGTTGTACCATACGTCCATCTCCCCGGAAAGAGTGCGCACCTCGATGATTGTTTGCCCAAGGAAGTCGTCCGATTCTCGTGTCAACTTCTGACGTAACTTAGACTTTAAATCATTATCCTCATCCCTGAATTAGAGTAAGAGAACGTGTTTATCATCAGGGCTGCAGTGGGTGGCGTTAAAGCTGTAGTCTCAGTTAATGTCGGTAAAAAAATTAATATTTTCTACATTTCTACAAGTTTGGGAGGATTTTGTTACGTTGTTTTGGCTACAGGGATTTTCAAAACGTCCTCATTTGTGTTTGGAGGACCCGCCGGAATCCTTTCCTATTATGACTTCACTTATTATCGTTCACTGGTGACCGTTTTCTCTTGGTCCTCAAAAGATATTCTAATGATCTGTTTGTCTTAGATGGGTTGCGAAATAATGGGACATAAAGTAGAAAATCGTCAGTTTTTGACCGATGTTAACTGAGAGCTTCACAAAATATTCAAATGATGTAGTGATTTGTAATCATTAGGTACTGGAAGACACACTTCCAAATGCATTTACATTTACATTTTATTCATTTATTTATTTATTTATTTATTTATTCATGAAATGTGACATTTTAAAAGTGTAATGTAAAGCTGAGCGTGAACTTACCAGACTCGAACTTTGATTCTATCTGTAGAATTATGGCACTCACTGTGGACACAAGATAAAGATGTTAGTCATCAAAAACATCAGGTACATGATATCTCACTGTCTCATAATAATATTAACACCAATAATAGATAGACTATTGGGCCCTATAAGATGAAGATATTGATATTGATATTGAAACGGTTTTATTTATAGTATTCTGTGAAGACAGTTCTCCGGCTGGGTGGGAGGTTTGCTAGTCTTCTCTGGTCTTACAGTGGTGTAGTAGTGAACAATACCGCTACCGTCAATGACCGGAAGCGGCCCACTACTATTATTCAAATTCTGATATCTTACAGTTCATAATAAAATGGGTATCGGCGTGCAGTATGATATTGAGTGATTAATTATTACACTCTCAAATAGCATTATATTAACAATTGACTTTGTACAGTGGTAAAAGGGGGGGGGGGAGTCAGAAGTCAGTCTATAAAGTTATTATCGTTCCAGATGTATGTGGTTTTTGCTTTGGTTTTAAACATGGTTGTATCAATGATTTTGTGGGCCTCCGTCGGGAGCGCATTCCAGGAGAAGGGTATTCTGTACAGAATTGATTTCCGAGTTTGTTTGGATTAGGGAACTTTCTGTTTTAAGGTTTTTCTACCCAAGGCGAAATTTCTCGTGTTAATAGCACATAGGTCTAGGTATCCTGGAATTTGCGCCAGACGGTGGCCCGCTTGCAGGATATGCAGTCGTTAAGAGTCATTAAGATGGAAGGAGACCAAGAATTAAGCCTGGAAGTTAATATATCTCGTTGCATATGTTTCACAGCTGTACAAGTTGCACTAGTTTTATAGTTGACTGAATAATAAAAGACAAAGTTAATATTGAGATGGGTCTCTGTAGTCCATTTAGACATAATTATCAGGAACAAATGGATTCATAGAACACCAGAATCTTTCACACAATAGAAGACAATGTTTCTATATTTGGACGGGTATATATTATTGTTAACATCAAATGACAAAGTTCCTTAATAAAAAGACGGAAAATATTATGTTAAAATTTAGAAGTGGTCACATAACAAGTTGCACCCGCACTGTCTATGCTGAAAAATGTTGAATGGTGAAAAATGTTGATGTGAAAAACAGTTTAATCATAAATTCAATAGGTTTATACATAGCATACTTCCTGCAATCACCCAGTAAAACTTCTACTTAAAAAGTAAGTGAAAGTAATGACAACTTTTACTCACAAATAGAATTTTTCATTCCAGACTGGGTTGAGGTCTTGCGGCACTGTTTTTGTACGTTTCTTAGCTTTTCCTACTTGCACGGTAACGTAAGGGTCACTCGTACCAGTCTTGTCCTTGCCAATTAAGCCCTGCGCACAGATCACTGCGACACCACGCGGATACAAGCAGAGTTAGTCATGATGTCATAGTTATTTATAGAACATGTATAGAACAGTGGGAGCAAGCTGTAGGTTTGAGGCAATGTTTGGGGAATTCTCTATGATTAGAAACTTAGACAATAGATGTTCTGAATTCTTTTACGATTAGAGTCGTAAAGATAAGATATTCTGAACTCTTTTATGATTAGAAACTTAGAGATAAGGTATTCTGGATTTTGAGATAATGTAAAGACATTTAGGGAATTCAGTTTTTTTTAGAATTTGGAATGTAAGCAGTGGAGACTTAATGAACTTATGCACATTTTAAATTTACATGAAGTGGTAGTAACAATTTTGGTAATGAGAATCTCTGAGATATATCTAGCAAATGCTTCTGAATGAACTTTGAAGAGAAACAACAGTGTTTGCATTATTCCGAAATATATGAATTTGGGAAATAGTTCATGATATTTTCCTCGAGTGTAGTTATGGATCTGTGTTTGCCCAATCCTACATTTGCTCCAGCCTTAAACACAGGGTGGATACAAACTCCCCTTTCCTCTGTTCTCAATTTAGTCCATTTCCCCCAATATGTGAAACAACATGCAGATTGCCTGTCCACAAAGCTTCTATTTCTCCCAGATCAGAAATATTATTTATTCTCAAGTCCAGAATCAGTACTATCTATCCACCCTGTGTGTATTATAACGGTAAATATACACAGGTAAAGCTTTTAAAGTAAATCATAAAAGACTTATATTCATAAAGTTTTGAAATATTATGCAATATAAATTTACAAATTACGCTAGGTTCTTACATCAAAACTGAGTAAATAAAACATAATTAATTGATAAACATATGTTAATAGAAGTTAAGGCAATCCTCCACTATTAACAGTGTGTATAATACTGAAGGGGGTTATAGTGGGTTATAGTGGATGTGATCCTCTCATATGTTTCATCATTTTGCATCTTATAGGGGATTTGCATTGAATTTAATTCTCAACGAAGGATGAGAATTTCTTGTCAAAGATAAACATTCAATATTTTCAGCACACTTATCTGGGCACCCCTCATTAGCAAATATAATTGATCTAAGCAATGGCTTTAGTGAAATATATCAGCTAACTTGTGATAATATTGAAATGGACATTTTGATTTTGTAGTTATCTGCCTCCCATGATCTGTGAGGGAACATATGCAAGTCCCCTATGATGACAAAATGGCGGCTTCAGTGAGTGGATCCAAATCTGCAGGTGCAGATGAGAAAGCCAGCAACACTGCAAGAAAGTCCCAAGTCTATGAACAAACTTTGTTATTCCTTTTTTTATTACCATCAAAGCCAAGATTCATTCATTTCATTTCATTTATTTTGAAAACACACCTTGTTTTTAAAATAAATGTTAAATGTACCTTGATATGAATAATAAAAAGGTCTGAATAATGAAATTTCTTGCTGCATTTTTGGCTTTTTCTCAGCAGTCTGCACCTTGAGGAGTGCTGACGTCCTGCCTGCACAGGCTGGGTACCAGTAATTGGGTGAACTAATCTACTGAAGAGGGAGACAACAAACAATAAAACAGTAAAGGTACAAGAGCACAAGCCATAGAGAGCAGAACACAGCGGTAGCGGTAGCGGCGGCAGGCAGTCCGTAGTGCATGCTTGCAGAACGTGTTCTTGCATTCCATCCCAAAGTCATCAAGCCAAGTTACACTTGTATGAAATTAACTCAATAAGTCTTGGTTAGCATTATTATTATCATTAATTATTTAGCCATAGCTGGGTTATCTTGAATTGAGGCAAATTCTTGTTAAATTTAGTTCAGAGTGAGAATTTGTGTAGATTTATGCTGATTAGTGTTTAAAGTTGCCTAAAAGCTCAGTTACTGATTTTCTACTCAGTGTTTGTATGTTTCTGACAGATTTTTAGACAGATTTATCTCTTTTAATGTACTTACAAAACTTTAGTTTATCTGGAGACTCTTAGATCTATCATTAAGCAGTTGTTCATAATTTTATTAACTTCATACAGCTTTTGATTCTTAAATAAACAAATGGTTTATAGGAATGAAATAAATAAAAGGAACGAATTCAACAATTCAGCTTTTCAAAATCAGATCTCAAAGAAGAAATAAACATAAATTAAATCAGAACAAAAACGATCCAATGATCCAAATCTCTTATTTATATCTGACTAATAAATTGGTAAAATATAAAACTTGGATGTTTTAAAAGCCAGTGCCAAAGAAAACCAAACATAAACTCGTCAGAACTTAAGTCGAAGTGACCATAACCTTGATTCTGGTGCAATATGGTTAAAAGTTAGCAACTTCTAAATGAATAATGGAATTTATTAGGGAAAACGCAACGTAATCAGATAATATAAGATCAAATATATAAAATGGAAGACCATTCAGTAAATCGGTGTGAATAAAACCTCCTGGGTTTAGTGCGTTGTTATTCTATGCTTATTAGATATAAGGATCTGCTGGAGAAACCAGGGAAACCACTGCATGAAAGTGCACCCTGAGTAGGCTGCACATTGTGCTATACTTCAAACTTTACTGACATTTAGTTTGGAGAATCTCCCAGCCAACATTTTCAATTCAATTCCATTAAAAATATCTTTATTAATTCTTAATATTAATTCAAAATATCACACATATCTTTTTATATGAAATATAAATATATATGTACTATAAAGTACTCTCTGGCCAGGGAAAAGTATCAGATAAACGTTGAAGTATGAGCTTTTATAACATTTTGAGTGAAGGCAGAACTATTGGGGTTGGTATGATAGCACAATGTGAAGTATACAGGGCTATACTTGGTGCAGTGGGTTCCTGGTTTGTCCCAGAGAGAGTAGCCTGTATTGTACTTATTAGTATTGGTAAAAGCCATGGGTGGAGGGTGAGGGGTCGGGGTACCTTCTCTCTATCTCTGTGTAGCTTTGTACGCATACATTTATGTGGGTTTGTATGTTACTGCATGTGTATGTATGTATGTATGTATGTATGTGTGTTTAGTTCAGGTATGGATGTATGTAGAGTTGTCTTTATGAATGTATGCATGTCTGTATACGTATATTATATAATATGAACGTCTGCATGCATGCAAGTCTGTGACTATTGAATTGACTATAATTAAAGTATTTTGTATTTAGATATAATTAATATAAATGTATTTTATAATTGTTTAATGAATATAATTGTTATCTCAATTTGAGAACAGCATTATTTAATAGCATAGCATTATAGCATGCGTATGGAAAATAAAAATAAAAAAAAATAAAGTTTGTATTAGGAGTGTTTTTCTTTACAAAAGGGTAATATACATCTGAATATATTCTCGTGGCTGTGTATGTATGTATGTATGTGTGAAGGATTGCATGTATGAGTGTAAGCATGCATGCACGTATGGATTATTTCTTGTTTACATATTATATGCACACAAACTCTATACAGAGATACACAGTAGGCCTCTATCGACCCACTCTCCCCCAACCACTCTAGACTCTCTCTCTCTTGTCTCTCACTGCCCACTGGTCAGTGCCAGCTGGCACCAGTGGGTTGTCATGGCTACCTGTTATGGCTATCTTTGCCCCCCAGTTGGATGTGCCTTCTAGAATGTTGCTTTTCATGACCGCCAGGGTGTCCACATGGACATCGCAGCCGATGCCAAACACATTTCTGCAAAACATGAGTAGAGTGGGGGGCATGCAAGTAAGAGGCTGAGACGACAGGTGGCAGCACTGCTAAGGCAGTTTATGGATGAGGAGGATGACTGGCGGCAAGTAGCGGAACCACAACAACATAACAATAACAATGCTGACCACAGCTTCTCATGAGTGATAATAGGGGGCGTTCTTGTTCCGTAGACTCCAGCACTTCCGGTAGGTCTTTGTTTAAAGATGGCTGTGTTTCTCTGATTCACATTAATTTGATTAGATTTTCCAAAATAATCTTAATTTTATCTGGCGGATCTCAAAATGGTTTCAAGAATATCCCAATCATGCAGAATGACTTTAGGTAATCACCTTTAGATGGAGACACTTCATTGTATGGCTATGATAATGACTCAATATTGACATATTAAATTATCAATTTGTCAGAGAAACACAGACATATTGAAACAAGGCGATATTATGAGACGATGATATCTATATTAAGGGTCACGTGTGCCAACACTTGTTCTCACTAGGGGAAATAAAACTGGAATCAAAAGTGGGAATAACTTGGTAGTAAGAGGAAAAACTGGAATACAAATTGGGGATAAGGAATGGAAGGAGCAGGATGAGGACAGGAAGCGGAAGTAGATGAGTAGTAAATTACAGAGTTGACACCAGGTGTCAGGCTGGTGAAGGCGCAGCTGTAAACACATCCGGGGATTAAGGCCAGTAAAGGATTGTGGGTAAACTATTGGGAATTGTGGGTAATATAGATGATGGAAGGAGACTGAAGGATTATGGGGGATATTATATTAGCTCTTACACGCGTATGATAGCGCTTAGGTCTTCAATAGATCTTATAAAACCAAATGTTTATGATTACAGACCAGAAGAAGGGTAAGGACTTGGGTAGATCTGATTCTCCCTTATCAAACTAACTATTGTCATGATGTGTATGTGTCAGATTTTCAGAAAATGTACAATTGGCAGCTCTACACGTTTAATAACTTTTGCTAAATTAGACTGAAAAATGATAAATACCAGGTATATCTGAGTACCGTATATTTGGTATCTTGTTGATTTAAAGTATCCGTTTTGCTATGTTAAACTACGTTTTGAAGTTCATTTTACTCTTAAATCTGAGTTATTTTAGAGGATTGCTGAAGGTGAATTGTACATTTCCTGAAAGTCTAACCCATATGCAGGCCCGTCTCCTGGAGCAACTCGTGGTGCTATAAATAGCCTAATAGAGCGACTCAGGAGTGTGGAGGGGTGAAGCCCATTTCACATCCGCTCATGTCACTTTCTGCTGAGTCATCACTTCTGCCACTCACAAGTGACAATCCCTAGCTCTAAACTTTCCAATTTCCCAAGATGTTCCCCTTAAAGCAGAGACAATTCTTGGTTTTATATTTTGTTTTGGACTTTGATTAGAAAAGTATAATTTCCCTGTGCGCTCATGGATATGGATAGGACGTGTCACATGGTGCATTCAGCTCCTAGTGGATTATGGGCATGACTCTGGCAATAGGTCCTGAATGATTGGTGCCCTGAGGACCTTATGGCAGATAAAGATGGCCCTTAAGGGCAAGATTTGTAGAAAATGTACCATCCTCAGCTCTACACATTTGAGATCTTCTGCTATTAGACTGGAAATTAGACTGGAAAATTATAGATGCTATGTATATCCGAGTATCTTTGACATTGTATTGATTAAAAATACATCTTTCGTTGTGTTAAACTCCATTTTGAACGTGACTTTTCTCTTAGATCTGGATTATTTGAGAGGGTAGGTCAGGGCAAATTGTACATTTCCTGAAGATTTGACACTTAAACACAGTGTTTAAATGTTTGTGGGTCTGTATCGTAGGGCCTAAGGGCATATAATATATGGGACAGATTTTTAGAAAATGTACAATTGGCACATTTAGTCTACTTTGTTAATCTAGGCTACAATTGCGCCAATACTAGGTAAATTTGAGTATATTTGGCATTGCATGGATTCTAGCAATCTGTTTGGTTAGGTTGAACTGTATTTTGAACTTTATTTTTGTCTGAAATTTGGGTTATTTGAGAAGATTGGTGAAGTTGAATTGTACATTTTCTGGAAATCTGACCCATATTCAGGCTCATATAAGGACAGTGGCCCTATTTATACTTTAGTTTCTGTTTCTAAGGTAAAGACCTGATGCCACATATGATATCTGAGGGTGCTATGTATAATATATCATGTTTGCCTCCACAAGAGTTGGTTTCAATGATATAATGGACATGTACTTGTAAATCATGAGTTTACATTTCAAATGTAACATTTCAAATGTAACATTTTGTTAATCTGTAATGTGTCAAAGATTTCTGAGAATGATAATTCCGTGTATAAAGTCATTTTTAATTTAGATTCGTTGAGCTGAAGTTAACGAGGATTAGGCAACGATTGGGACCAGATCTGTATCCTCGGCCATGTACGTTACGGCGGTGTAGAGGGTAACACATTAACCCTGTGTTGCTGCAGTGTATGGGGTAACACATTAACCCTGTGTTGCTGCTGTGTAGAGGGTAACATGTAGAGAAGGTGGATACTCCTCCAGTACAGGGGTATGTAACCAAGCGCCTGCTGGAGATGCAGCTAAGCTGTCATATATAATCATTAGAGGTAGAAGCACGGGAGAAGCACGAGTATGGGAGGTGAGGGCGGCTATACAGTAGTTTAACATGGCCGAGGTACCGCAGTGTTATACTACTGTAAAGATAGGAGGGAATTAGTGTAGGTAGGAGACAGGAGCAGGGATAGCAGGGAATCAGTGTGTAGGTGGGAGGCAGGAGGCTGGACAGCAGGGAATCAGTGTGTAGGTGGGAGGCAGGAGGCTGGACAGCAGGGAATCAGTGTGTAGGTGGGAGGCAGGAGGCTGGACACCAGGGGTAGTATGTCACTGACATATATATGTACCATGACTTGTATATGTGTGTCAAATGCCATGCCATGTCATGTAACTCATATATATATGTCAAATGATTCATATGTGTCATATCACACACATATTTGTCATTTGACTGACATATATATGTGTGATATAGATACTAGTCAGGGCAGCAAGATGTTCATCGATTATTATCACAAGGTTGATCAAATATTTGTCATTAAATGAAAAAATCCAATCTTTTTATTTAGGTTCATCGTTATGCCGCCTGATATAAACTGGTATCTGATTGAAGGAACAAGTGGAAAGTATAGCGGGGTGAGGCAGGAGGGGGTGAGGAAGGGTGGTCAGCAGGCGGGGGGGGGGGGTGGGGGTGAGGATGGGTGGCTGGGGTAGTGTCCGCAGTCTGCACTGGAAGCCTGTATACAGCAGCTGGGGCCTGCATATAGCTGCATATGCTGCACTTATACATGAGAGATACAACTTGTATTTCACCAACAATACCCACCACTCACAATATTGTATCTTCAGTAGTACAGACACCCACAACACATACAGTCCCTCAACCCACCAACAATACAATCCCTTCACAATCCCACCCCACCAACATAGGGACTCCACCAAGTGGTAAGCAACCTGTGAGTGACAGTTGTATCACACGATTACGATCACTGCATAGGCTCCTCAACAACTTACATATTCTAAAAAAAAAAAAAAAAAAAAAAAAAAAAATCACAGGGAAATTACAACTTGGTGGAGAACCCGTTATACACCTGACATTATTTTTTTACATGTTTTACCAGGACACGATGACACAGAGGTAGACGATACGTACAGCGGCACTAGACACGGGGAGGGAATGATCATAACAAACAACAGGGAAGTAGTAGTAAGGGATTAGCAGCAGTAGCAGGGAGAATATGCGGCAGTATACTTCAGGAGAACAAGAAGAAGAACCGGGGAGATGTTTACCTGTAATGGCCAGTTTGGCCGACCATTTGGAAGTACCGTCGAGAACACTTTGTTTGACGGCCTTCATATGTCCAGTGTGTGACTTTGTGTTCACACTAAACACTTGCCTATATGAGGAGTAGTCCAGTAGTGGTGGTAGTGGTGGTGGCAAGAAGTGGTGGTGGAGGTGGTGGTGGTGGTGGTGGAGGAGCACCAACCATCAAGGTAATGCATTATTAGTTAGTGTGTTTGAAGAACAGAGGATAACCAGCAAGAAAATTATAATGATTAAAATAGTCCCATACTAGTATGGGTGGCAACCAAACTCAGGAAAAGACCCCTGCATGAATATAGGTCCTGGAGGCAGGTGCATTGTCCCAGTGATAATATTTACTCAATAACTTATTTACAGATTCAGGGTAGACTTAATGTATTAGAAGGGGCGCAATTACATTTCCTGCAGCATCTTAGAGATGTGATTTCAGTTTAGATAAAGGTTTTACCATTTACGGAAAGTGGTCAGCATATTCAAACCTAACAAATTTGCAGCTTTTTCTCCCCTTGGTGGACTGAATACAGATCTTGACAAATAAATGGAGACTTTTCTTGGGCAGGACAAGATACTGTGGCCCCTGGACCTACCTTTATGCAGGTTTGTTATGCACAAAGCTTTACTCCTTCATTGGACCGTTACCCAGTTTGATTGTGGAGCGTCAGTTTGAGAGTTGGTGTGCTTAGATTTACCAGGACCTTTCCATGGAGCCAAGTACAGGGGAATAGATGTATACAGTCTAGCAGGAATAGTTCACTATTTACTAAGGATACTACAAAATCGCTATGAACGACAAAACAAGTTCAACATAAATTCATGTTATCTATATAGATGTGTTTTTTCTTCATTTTACAAACAAAAGAGAGGGTCTATAATGAGACGGGCTCCTGCTACAACTAAGTTTTGAATAGGTTCATGTGGTGCATATCTAGACTCTACAGTCCACTGTAGAAGCACATGCATATATGGCCAGTCCTCTGTTGCAGAACCAGGACTGTTGTATAGCATGCCAGTCCTGTGCATGACGGTCCAGGACTCATGGCACATGTGCACTACACAGCTGCACTCCACAGTACTACTGCAGTACTCCAGGGTCTGTTCTCAAGGTCACAAGGCTCCATGGAGAAGGTCATTATGTATTGGTTGTGTTCAGGCAAAGGGTGATGATGCTTGGAGGAGAAAGAGTCATTATTTCTCTCAATATGTTTTGGTGTGGCCCGGGAAATGACTTCAATACCAGCTCTAGAGAAGGGCTGTCGAGGTTACTTTGTTATACTGCATGAAATGTGTCCCAAGCACAAGGCCTATTGTGATGCGAATCAGTTGCCTACTATAAAAATGTCTCTTTTGATGAATAAGTTGCCTACAATGATAATACCCTTCTCCTTTGATCAATAACTTGACTACAATAAGAAAATTCCCCTCTCCTTTGATTAATCATTGTTCATAATTATATAATAATGTCTCTCTTTTGGTCAAACGGTTGCTCTAAGGTTGGTCTCCACTGGCTGCGGTAAGCTCTGCGGTAAGCCTTGCGATGGTGCTGTGATGGTGAGAAGTGGCGAGGTCCTGCCTACATGGCCAGTGAACCATGTAGGCAAGACCTCATCATTCCTCTCCACCTACAGAACCAACACAAAACATCGCAAGGCTTACCGCAGATCTTAACGCAGCCAGTGGAGACCACCCTAAACATACTTATTCTTTTATTTTTGCATTAACATGGTACACATGGAAGTAGAACACAGCTCAATAGACCGTGTTGGGAGACGCTTCAGCAGTGAAGGGTTTATAATAGATGTTGCAGGCAATGTTAACCCTTTCACCTCAGCAATAATGGTTCAACATCACAGCATTTGTAACCCAATGCTACATAACTTCAACAAATACGATGTAATAGAGATCAAAGTTCATATTATGGGGAAAATGTTAGATTACTAGTTTTATCATGGTTACCTTAATTTGACTAATGATACACATTAATAATACAGGTAGCATGTACTTGATAATATAAAACATGAAACATACCTTTCCTTAGGAATACAAGCAACACTCTTTTTCTCATTCAATACCAAGATATAACCCTTAAGCAATTTAGGACACACATGAGATATATTCACAGATGCCGTCATTGAAACTACTGCATATTCAGTCATATTGGACGGCCCAATTACAGCTTGTCCCTGACATGATTGACAGGTAGTAATCAGGCCCCGCCCACATTACCTGGCAACAATGAGGAGCTCATGACCTGCGGCTGCAGGATGAGCAACTCCAGCAAGAGTAAGACTATGACGGATTTTTCATCTCATCACATTATTTCCTCACCTTCTCATGAAACCAAACCTCAAATGTCACCATAATCTTGTAAAGATAAGGTAACATACAGTAACAAAAAGAAGTTGTATCCTGAACAAGGAAAAAACAACTGTCTTTAATTTAATCACACCTTTGGTGAAATTAATCACTTTCTCAATGCACTATAAAAAACACCCTAAACAGGTGAGAGTGTTCAATATGTATTAGATAACCTGAATACAAATCTTTCGTTTAAACAGAAAAAGGAGTACGGACCTTATTAACTCGAAGATTTCTGGCTTGTTTCGTTCGCGGATCTTCATGCGGTCCTTCATAGCCATGATGATGGTGTGTGTCTTATCCTCGGCCCCATGCTTGGAACTCTTCTCCGCCGCCCCTGGAGGAGGTGGGAAAAGTGCAGAAAGGTAAACATAAGAAATCAATCCTTTGATATCATGAATAAACTTTTACAACAGCCAAAACCAAATCCTATTTCCTTTCTTCACTAGGGATTAAAGTTGATTATTTGGTCGTATATCAAATTGTGAGGTAACCCAACTTTTTTGCCCTTCAAAAATGACTTCTTCCTTCAACCCGAAGAGATCCAATATATACCCATAATATTAGAATAACCTTCCTATGTATAATGTCTTAACTATACATGGTATAAACAGATGATATAGTCCCTGATAATATCTGTAGTCTTGTTGTTGTTGAGACTTTATTTATGCCTATTGGCAATGTCGATGGGTCTAAGCTCCCAACATAGGGAGGATTTCAAGCCCTATCGGACATTACAGATTTTATTTTATGTAAGGGTAACAATACACCTTTGTCCTTTGTTAGTGGTGATTCAACACTGCTGTACTACATTGGAGTCAACCTGTAGACTACACCCGTACAGGACGCATTGAGAGGGCTTTTACCCCCCCCCCCCCCATCCATGACACCTTACTCCTTATCCTGATAGAGGGGTAAAAAGAAGCACCCCACCACCCCCACCCTACCCCCAATGCCTGTACCTGCTCATTACCACCAACTGCTCGCATGACAATAATCTAAAAGCACTCTACAATAGAAGCTACTCATTTAGAGCTGCTCGTGAGCAATTAAAGCCTTCGTCCCGCACAGAGAGCTGCTCATACATGTACTACCAGCCTCAGTCATTCACATTGTAACATTGTGTTTGTGTTATGGTCCATTCAGACACATACTCATGGAACGAGCAGATTGAAATTTGCATTTGACTCCTGAGTTCTAACCTTTTGTCATACCTCCTAAATACGTCTATTCTCTGGAAAATAAACAAAGTTTTTTCAATTCGATTTTTTTTTTCAATTGAAATTCGCCACACATAATGCATGTAGATGTCGGAATGACATATTATATGCAAATATGTTAGGCTTCAAAAAGTTACAAATTGATATGATATTAAATATCCATGAGATATTTAGTTGCAACCGATGCGATACAATATATCAGCAAATGTACTGATTGTCTAGTTGAGGTTGTTAATATAATGTCAATATAAATAGGAAACACTTCTGCGTCATAAACTTGAATTTCAAACTTTGTAAAACGCATTAGTTGCCATGACTACCAAACATAACTCCCTAGTGACATATACACTGTGCATAACTCACTCTAGATACGTTCTTCTCAGAGCAATGCGTATAATAATATAGCATATATGAAGAGAATATATGTATTCTATTCCCCGGGACCATATATCCTGTGCTGGTGAGGTGTGTATTCCCTACCATAGTGTGTGTTCTCTAAGCTTTATACTCATAAGCGGGATGGGGCGGCGGGATGGGGCGGCGGGATGGGGCGGCAGGATGGGGCAGTGGGATGGGGCGGCGGGGGTAGAATGGATGCTTTCTCTGCCATCACTACATAAAGCCTGTAAGAGCCAGCATTTCCTGAGTTATGAGCGCTTCTGACAGACCACAGGAAATCTGACCAGGAACCTGGCATCCAGCCCCATGTAGTGAGTTAGACATAACCTGCTTGATGTGTGTAGGAACCGGGTGAAGCCGTCATACACAGCAGCCAATGGTGGTAGTTCTAAAGCTCTCTCAGGTAACATTGGACAAATCTATAGATTTTCTACTTTTTGTTCCATTTCTGTCCATCTAAATGTCATTTGACCTATAATTTGGAGGATGTTGTCTTAATTCTTGTTATAGAACTTCATTCAGGTTAACATTTAGCCTTTACTGAGGTGACCTTACTTATTATCGCCCACTGGCAAGCGTTTTGTGTCGGTTGATTTGAGTTCAATAAATATTAATTACTTGCTCTGAGTTCCATTCACTATATATATACCGTAGCAAAGAAGAATATTGAAAATTAACTATTTTCCTATTGTGACTCCCCTTAAAGTATCTCACGGCATTAAATAACCATGACATATTACAGTACACATGTCATATGGACATGTGTATTGCACGCTCGTACAGTATAGACACTCTTTGGGAGAACTGGTCTCAGGGCCTGTCCCTGTGACCAGACATTGAACTACGGTACCTGTTTTTGTACTACCATCAGCAAATAAAAGAATCTCTGAATTAAATAGACATGGAATAATATATAAATTATCAACCTACATGCAATGCCAAATACACACAATTCATATTTCAATACTGCAGAAAACATCAGAACTGTCTGCTTAATTTTAAATATTATTATTTTAGAAATAAATAAATCCATATTCTCCACGTGTAACATGAACTCAATACTTCATAAGATAAATATTAAAGGTCAAAGTTCACATCTACCCAAATTAATCAAAATGCAAAATCTGAAAATCTAAAATGAGTTTCAAAACCCAGGCATTTTCTGAAGCACTTTAAACGATACTGCACAACTTATCCATAAGAAAAGACTTACCATAGGAGGAGAGCCAATGCATTTATTCATTGTCAATAATCATTCATTCATATCATACATTTCCAATTATGGTTTATGGACTACCTGGATCCTTTTCATGAATACATACTATATACATGTATAATATATATATATATTGTATTTTTATTCCGAATCAAACAGTTACATCAATTTTCAGAATAATGAATAACAATTGAATATATATGAGATCCAACCGGTATAATGCATGTTTCTAGGCCAGATACCCGCAGGACATCAAGCCGCCGGACATGTACCCGCCGGACATTTACCCGCCGGACATTTACCCGCTAGACATATACCCGCCGGATGTGTACCCGTCTCCCAGTGGGTAATGTCTAGGATAGTAAATTTCCAGTGGATAAATGTCCAGCAGATATATATATATATATATATATCTGCCCATCTGGTAGTTAACACCCTAATGCACCAGAGCTTGGTTCATGGGCATGAATAAGGTTACCCCACACATGCCTCTCCACATGAACATGTATCAGCAGTTATATCAGTCATTACAGTGTAAACCACTAGTGCAATACTCACACACCCGACCCCGCTCTGTACCAGGGTATATACATGTAGACATTTACACATCAGGGGGTATATGGTTCAGCAATTATTATAATAATTCCCAGCTTATAATGTTAAAGGAATGAGGAAATATGGCCCTCTTCCCAGGCTGGGAGCATGGGTATAGCAACATTGAAGGACAACTCAGTTTCAGAATTAACTGGTCACAAGGTTTGATCTTCATCCTAGATTTGGCTCTTTTTTAATAATTATTTATTTGATAATATAACCCATTTATATAACAGATTATTAGGACGTGTTGCAGCAGGGCTACTTACGTTGTAAACAGTCAGCGTTGAGTAAGTCCTTGCACTTCTCGTGGCACTTGACTCCGCACTCGGTGCAGCGCACGCCCTGGCGCGCCAGCCCCCACAGGAGGCCCTCGCACTCGAAGCAGTACGTGGGAGACGTGGCCGTCCACACCACAAAGTTGTGCGGCGTTGTGCTGGAGATTGGGTAAATGAGGGCTTGTAACGTCTTCTTGTAGACGTGCGTTTTCTGGTGGAATAACAGTAGCAATGTTACAAATGTTAGGTACAGATCTATAGAGACTAGGGCATAGGGAGGGGCAATGTTACAAATGGTAAGGTACCGATCTATAGAGACTAGGGCAGCATAAAGTGGTTGGGGGGGGGACTTGTAACGTCTTCTTGTAGACGTGGGTTTACTGTAGACGTATGGTTTCTAGCGGAGTAAAAGTAGTCACAAAGGGTCAGGTTTAGGGCTTTCCACTTAGTCATAAAGTCTAGTATAGATAGGGGAGGGGGGTAATGGTATGGATTTAGGGTTCCGTACTAGTGTAGTTAGGGTGAATAATGATAGCAGTAGAAAGGCATATATGAGGGAACATCTCTTGTAGAAATACATTTTCTGTGTAAATAAATGCGGATTACAAACCAACAGACTTATAAGCATTTGTTATGGACAGGCAACTATCATATTATTCAATTTTATAGCACTACAGTTGATACAAGGTTTAACATTTAAGAGGGGAAATGTAGGAATATTTGTAGTGTTATATATATATAAAGAAATTTATTCACATGCTGACATATAATAAATGAATGTACATGAATAGGAAACTAATCCTCCGAAGCCAGGTCTTCCTGGATAGTCCTATAGAAATGAAATAATATTTAATATTTAATTTAATAATGTTTAATATGAAGTAAGAAGACTTTAGGACCAGTACTAACCAACTCTTCATCATTGAGCGATTGTCGAGCGGCCAAAGCTGATGGAACACCGGCGTTACGCTTGGATGCTGCCATCGTCTGTAAGATCAGCATGTGTGGGTTAGTGTCACACAGTAGCAGGGATATACAGTGTAACACATGTATGTGTGGGTGTATGTGTGTCTTATTCACCACCTTATGGGTCTAACCGCCAATATATGGTCCATTTTTAAAAATTTTGAATATTACTTTTTTTTTAATTTTGAAAAAATTAGCTGAGAAAATAGGAAAAGAAATGTATCATATCTGGCATATCTGGGAATGGAAACAAGATTGGAACTAATTTCATGCCACCAATAACTTAAATTTGGATTAAATTCAATTAATAATTTCAATTCTTTTTTTACAAATCTTCCATTGTTTGGCGCTTTGACCCATTCTTATATGTAAAAGTGCACAAGCTGTGCGAACCACACACACATACACCCTACAGACCTATAGGCCGCAGCCAAATAGAAGGTAGACATAACATGTTGACCTGTAATGTCCTCTAGTTGACCTATAAATGACCTCTGAGTGACCTAGACCTTACTCACTGGTTAGCAGCAGAGGAAGCATTGTGGAAAAATTACCCAACATTATTACAGCAAGGAAAAGCAATCGTATAAACAGCCAGAAAGAATCAATGGTAATACTTGCATAATAGAGTTCATATTATTATATCATTTAATGTTTCACAAATATCGATTAGCATACACAAGGAAGCAAAACTATGAGGTTTAAACTACAGAAAATTAATATACTTATATGTATCAGTTCATAAGTTAACACAACTGAAGCGGTAATACATATAGAGCTATTGAGGTTTGCGTATAGACTATAATAAAGAGGTTTCCTGGCCTAGTAATTAATAATTAATTGTTTCTACTAATTATTGCATAAATGATATGCTGCTGCGGATACTATCTGCACTGCTGTATCCTTCATTCCCTAAGGCGGGAGGAGCTAGAGTAAAGTGGCGCCATGCACAGAATGACTGGCCGTACTTTCATGTAGTCAGACACTGCACAAAGATGCACCCACACTGCACAGACGATTGTCTCAAACACTCAATGTGTAGTGCTCTTATTCTTTCCGAATTGAGTCGAATTTTGAGGATAATTCTTTATAAATAATCTCAGTATTAAATTTCTCTATGGTATAGAGACATAATAGATTAATCAAAGTATATTGAATTTCAGAGAATATGTCCAGTATAAATGTAGCAGATGGCAATTTAACTAGATTTGAATGAATCTTGATACAATCATCTCCCGTGAGTGTATCCTTATGGAGGGAGTCGCGGGTTGAATCATACAATAAACGAGTTGTGCTGTTCATGTCTGAAGCTTATCATGATAAAGATAATTTCTTCTAAAGCATTTAAAAATCTGAAGAGTTTAATACTTAAACACTTTCTTTATTAAGATCTGAAGAGTTTATCATAAATTATGACTTGAAGAGTTTAGAATATGAATTTTCTTTTAAAGCATTTAAACAATAGAAGAGATAACACAGCATCCAGTACAACTCGTGTATTGTGGCCCATCAAGTCAGCATCAATCTTATCAATAGTATCTGAGCTGCTCATTACATTGAACACTGCTCCAGGAGCAACTCTCTATACAGGAGTAGAAGGCAGCACGAACTTCTACAATATCCACTGTAGCAGTAGTTATAGTCTGAGCCCTCCATACATGGGCAGTGTGCGCACCAATGTTACATTATTGCACTCATTCCATACACGGGGCAGTGGGTGCAGTAATGTTACATTATTGCACTCACTCCTGTATGTTGTGTGCAGGGAGTAGATGTATGCTATTGTACCATTGAATAGTAAACCAACAGTCTAACTTTCACTTGGCCCATTTTGCTTTGAATAGATTCTAAATGATACCTTTGAGATGTTTTATATTTCTGAAATAACAATCTGCAAAAATCTCAAAGTAAATTTTGAAGACTTATTAAGTTTAACCTTTACAACCTTATACTTTAGGAAAAATCAGGACAAAGATCTGGTGTAATTTCACAAAAATTATCAGATATTACATAATAGTTTACTGGCTTAAGCTTTGTTTCAAATAGATCAACTATTGTTAAGTCCTATGATCTTTCATGATGGCCTGGAATAAGCATTGTTTGATCTTTGATTAATAATTTATAGTTGTTATCAGATTCTGGGTCCAATCAATAGCATAAATCTGCACATGGCCCACAACACATAAGTTCCACATCATATACACTTGGCCTATTATAGATGCAGTACATATACTATATACCTCCACATGCCCACATACAGGCCAGGTACATATGATGGACTATGTGTATGAGAGGGCTGCAAATCAGAGAGTTCGACATGAGAGTAACACACATGATTCTTCTCGTAATAGTAATAATAAAGTCTCCATTGTACACAACTCATCATGAGGAGAAGAAGAGAAGATGGACATAGTGGCAGACGAGAGAACAGCTGCAGCAAACCTGCCCATGAACGGAACAGGACCTACCATGGGCGAGCCAAGGCCTACCATGGAATAGCCATGGCCTACCATGGGCCAGCCAAGGCCTACCATGGAATAGCCATGGCCTACCATGGGCCAGCCAAGGCCTACCATGGGCCAGCCAAGGCCTACCATGGAATAGCCATGGCCTACCATGGGCCAGCCAAGGCCTACCATGGGCCAGCCATGGCCTACCATGGAATAGCCATGGCCTACCATGGGCCAGCCAAGGCCTACCATGGAATAGCCATGGCCTACCATGGGCCAGCCAAGGCCTACCATGGAATAGCCATGGCCTACCATGGAATAGCCATGGCCTACCGTGGGCGAGCCATGGCCTACCATGGGCCAGCCATGGCCTACCATGGGCCAGCCATGGCCTACCATGGGCCAGCCATGGCCTACCATGGGCCAGCCATGGCCTACCATGGGCCAGCCATGGCCTACCATGGGCCAGCCAAGGCCTACCATGGGCCAGGCAAGGCCTACCATGGGCCAGGCAAGGCCTACCATGGGCCAGCCATGGCCTACCATGGGCCAGGCAAGGCCTACCATGGGCCAGCCATGGCCTACCATGGGCCAGCCAAGGCCTACCATGGGCCAGCCATGGCCTACCATGGGCCAGCCATGGCCTACCATGGGCCAGCCATGGCCTACCATGGGCCAGCCATGGCCTACAATGGGCCAGGCAAGGCCTACCATGGGCCAGCCAAGGCCTACCATGGGCCAGCCATGGCCTACAATGGGCCAGGCAAGGCCTACCATGGGCCAGCCATGGCCTACCATGGGCCAGCCATGGCCTACCATGGGCCACCCAAGGCCTACCATGGGCCAGCCAAGGCCTACCATTGCCCACCCAGGGTCTATTGCAGCCACCCCAGAACATGGGCAGGTTTGTGCGCTTAGCTTCCAAAGACTCCATCATCCACTCAATGCATAGAGATTAAGAGATATAACTCCAAGATGCTCTTTTAGATGAATCAATAGCAAAATCTGTGTAACAAGCAAACTGTATATATATATATGTTGTAATATATATATACTTGTATAGTATAGGAGTAATAGTAATGTTTTAAGTAGAGTAATATGACCATGTCATTCCACAATAGTCAACTGTAAGATTTAGTTTGTTATCGTATGAATCTGGAACAATGAGGAACTAGTATACATCACCAGCATATAAGATATAGAATAAAGCAATTCAAGTGATGATTTGTGATAAAAATTAAGTGAGATTAATTAAAAGTTCATAATTTTCTCTAATATGAGCAGACATGTCCATGCTGTGTGAATAGTGCCTTGCTAAAGTTCACCATTACAGTATGTATTGTAGGTTAGTGAGAAATCCCCCCGCACCGACACGCTTTCCAGCACGCGGTCTGCGGTTTATGACTTGGTACAAGTATGACCATCACAATGTAGAGATAGAGAATAACCAAGACTACAAGTGTTTTGACAAAATTGATATTGACTCTTGAAAACTTGATAATCTAAGTTGAGATGAGATCAAAGACTAAGATGGCATAGACGGCCAATGGTTGAAGAGGAAGAGAGCAGTAGATTCCGCCCGACTCTGCGCCCCCGACCCCGCATCCCCCGCTCTAGGTGCTACTGCAGCCCCTGTTGGGCCTGCTATACTGTACAGTAAGTAACTATAGCCCTACCTGATTCACCTTGAAATGTACAATTTTACTAACAAATGAAATAAAGTTTCCTCACAGAATAAACGATCCATGAAACAAAGATGATTTGAATTTGAATTTTGTGCAGATTCTCTCGTTTCTATGATTTTTTCATATGAAATTATGATTGAGAGATGCTACAAGGATTAGACATAAATTTTTATAACAACTATTAACTGAGTATAGCCCTGGTATTGAGGGTTAGAGCAAACCCTGGGAGGTAGCGGTACGCCCGGTAGCGGTGTGTGAGGGGTCGGGAGTGCAGGGCGGGCACATGATGCAAACACGGTGCACATTCAATCAACACAGCCAGTACTCAAAGTCCCACCAATGAACTACACTACACCCTAACCCTGTATTACCCTCCCTCCAGCAGTAGTATGCTACATACAGTATACTACACATGGTATACTGCATATGGTATTCTGCATACAATATACTTGGAGTAGACTGTATGATGGGAGTATACTATAATGTAGTATAAATAATACAGTGTACTTCATATAATCTGATTCATGAAGTATACTTCATGCTGTATAGTTTAGGTTGTATACTTTATGCAGTATACATCATTCACCCAGTGTTGATTCTCTTAACAAGGAGAACATAAATCTCTGGGGCACCAATGTTTGCTGTTTGAATTTGAATTCTAAGGTCAATTCATAAATAGAAGAATTCTAAGGTCAACCAATTTTGATTTGATTTGAACAAAATGCCAATAAAATGACTTTAAGTACATTGGGAACTGTTCTTTATCTTATAATGTTAAATTAATGCTGGTTGAACTTGTCCTTAATTCATAACTAATTATACCTTAACTTGTTACACTTATAAACAAAAACAAAATAAAATGTCTGAAAAGTGGGCAAATTCCTGGACTAAACAAAAGTTTAAGGCTGAAAGAAAGAAAATTGATTTGGAAAAAAAGAAAAAAGTTAGAAACTTGACCCCATGCTTCTAAGTTACAAACAAAGTCTGTTACTTGTGGTACACAGGAGCGGGTCCCGAGCTGCTCGTGTACAACAAGGAGCGGGTCAGTGCGAGCTGCTCCCTCTGTTTAGTGCTTTATGGTGTTGGGAGCAGCTCAACACAAAACTAGAACAACTCAGAGTAACTCAGTGGGAGTCAATCTGTAAAGTGCAACATAAGGAAACCATCCATGTAACTCAGAGAATCGGAAAAATAAATTAAAACTCGAGTAACTCAAAATGTAACATTTTTAAATGAAAAGTTCCTTGGATGTTTCATTTTAAAAACTGATCGGAAAAACAACTTAACAACTCAAAGAGTAACTCAAAATTGAATATTTTTAAATGAAAAGTTTCTTGGATGTTTCATCTTAGATTATGTTACAACAGCAGCCTATATATAGTAGCCCCTAAGTTGTCTAAGTAAGGGAAAGGTCCTTATGTAGGCCTTAAAGTGTTAGTTGACGGGTTGGTGGTGGTGGGATTTTGATCTGGCTGACATGCAACTCTATGAATAATAGTAAATGGTAAAATCTAGAAGCGTTTTGACGTGGGAGTAGAGAAGGAAACCCACTCTGGTATGATGAGACCACTGAAAAAGGCAAATGTTTGAAAAAAAGTTTCAGCTTTTTGTCTTAACTTTCAATATTGGTTTTTTTTCAAGATGTTTTCTCCTTTGAGAAACTACACCTACCAAGCTATATCTACACAAATTGTTTGTTCTTTCAAAAAGTATCAATGATGGGAAGAATACATTGTTGTTAAGCACTTAATCAAACTTGTTCTGTACCGTTCAAAATCAGCGATGCTCTAAGTGTGTGGCATAGTCTTACTGAGGTAGAATACGGCAGTAATAGCACTCATGGCCTGGGCGATAATAGGCACATGTTCCCATAGAACTACATACTTTAGCAGCAAATAATTCCTGCCACGAACTAGCCTTACTGATAACGGTAACAATGCGATATAAACATGTGAAAAGGTAACAATAAAGGTAACAAGCAAGCCACAGGGTGGTGATAATCAGTGATTATAATCATAATAATAATCCTTCTAGCAATTAATGAAATTAATCTTGGTGATTATTTGTTGTTTGATTGAGTGCCGTGAAGGCAGCCAGTGTTGGTAAATAACTGAATATTCAGGTGCAATAACTACATGGGTTGACACTGCAATGCCTTTATGTACATTAGTTGTTGTCCCGTAAACTGGTATTACTTGTAAATTATATTTCATATTACATTAATATTTCTCTTGTAACCCACAGGAGGACTTTGCCGGTGTTTGTCAGAATCACTTTACGCATGCGCGGCGAGGCATGATGCGCCCAGTCACGTTCTATAATGCAATAATATTGAGTGAATAGAACGAGTTTCATTCACTTATTATTATCTGCCCTTAACATAGAAGAGTATTAATCTAGATGTACCTCAGTTTGTTTATTCTGATTAAATAAATTCACAAAAATGTTAATAGAAGTACGAACTTGAGCTCATATGGCAATTTATTGCACTGCCTCTAATTGTAGAATACTCATACCCGAGGTACACCGTTTACGGTTAATTCATTTGTTTGATTGTGTATAATTCCCTGGCTTTTCCCCGGTCAATTAGGATGAACATATTCAGCATTGGAGCTAGCAGCGTATACCGAATCAGACTTTGTGACTTGTTGTTTAATCTGGTTATTACAGAGGCCTAATAGGTTTATGCATCACTGTTCTTAGAAGTTTGCTGACTATGAGGGGCGATGAACCATGCCAAAAGATCAGCTCTTATTTTTCTTATTCTCTGTTATGCCATGTTTCTCTGTAGTACAAGTTGATTACTGTAGTACTGGTTGATTATGCTCAAGTAAAGGGATATGAACTGAATTTGCTGTTTTATGTGCAATTTCAAACCCATAAACGTTTTCATTAAAGTTTTGGAATGAAAACTTTTGATGAAGTAATGAGAGTTTTACTGGCTGCACAGTTGGCAGGTTTGACTGTCCAATTACAAGAAAATCCAAACCTTTTGTGTACAGTTCACGTATTGACTTTACTGATATTGGTTACAGTAATTAATTCCCAAGTAGGACAAAAGAACTATTTGTTAATTTCAAAACCGTTTCTATGGTAGCAAATGAGGACTTTGGTTTCTAATTAAAAACAAGATGTGAGGGAGTTGCGGTAATTAGAGGACTGGGAGAACTCAAGTCCCCGCGGTTCGTAAAAGAAGTTTTATCTTTATTTACCGCTAACGGTTATAATAGGGCAGTGGTGTGGTGAGGGGGTACAGAGGCACTCAGCTGCACCGCAATTGTGATGTGTTTCAAGAAAATGAGTCATAAGTCGCAAAATTGATATTTTTCAAAGCGTTTTTTTCACAAGATCACATTATTGGAATGTTCTGATTTTTGGAGAGTTTGTCACTTATAGTTCTGTCAATCGATGTATCAAATTTCAGGACAATCTATGTAACATATCTTCTCGTTTTAAAGGTCCTCATATGGACTACATTTAATTAATTTACTGTTTAGTGATCCCCAGAAATATTGGAAACTTTTTTTTCAAAAACGAAAATTTCAAACTTAAAATCTAGAAATACTTATTAGATTATTAGACTGTTTACTATCATTGGAATCGGCTTGATCTCATCTTTTCAAATATAATGGTATCTCAAAATCTATTTTTTGCGACTTATGACTCATTTTCCTGAAACGGATCACAATTATGCCTTTTGATATTTCAATGATATTTCCATACTTTTACATCTGAAATATATTTTTTATCTTTCCTTATTTTCATAATTTTACATTTAAAATGTATTTTTTATCTTTTAATGATATTCTCAGAATTTTACATCTGAAATGTATTTTTAAATGACACCCTTTTTTAAACCCAAGTATTATTTATTACCACAGATCTATATGCTGTTGCTATTCTGCTGCACCTGAAATATGCCTTTTTGATCTTTCAATGATATTTCCATACTTTTACATCTGAAATATATTTCTTATTTTTCATTATTTTCATGAGTTTATCGAAAATAATGTATTTTTTTATCTTTCATCATTTATATCTAAAATGTCATCTTTCGATAATATTTCCATAATTTACATCTGAAATGTATGTTTTTCTTTCATTAATTCCATAATTTTACATCTAAAATTAATCTAAATCTAAATGATGCCTGTTCTAAATGCTGTTATATGGTATGAACCACTATTGACCTCACCCATCTATAACTGCGGCCCTGGGAGAAATGATAGAAATGTAATGCTAACTGTAGATATAGAGGCATTACTCGCGATGAAGCGCTTTTCTGTAATTAATTCCTGGAAGCTATTTCTGGCAGGGTTCCAAGCCCTAAAGAAATTTGCGACTAATTCCTCGCAATGTAATTCCACACACCAGTCATTATAATCTGCTGACTAAAGTAATATCCACAGTCAGTCATTAGAAGATGTCGCTTGTCGACTGATTGCGGTGATGAAAGTGATGCGTACGAGTGATCCTGACTAGAGACGACAGCGGCAAAGTCTTCCCTTCAGATGCAGGGGAGGACTGGATGTAAGAGTCCCACACACGGCCAGTAATAGGGGAGTTGTATTAGCCACGCTTATAGTCCACACTACAGGATTATGGGGTACACTTCTGGTTCTTTACAAATTCTTTATCAAAATTTTAAAATCACTATATGCTCTTGAATTAAACACTTCTCAATATGTTGATATTTTGAATTTTGAATTTTGAATTTTGATTTTGAACACACATGTATGTCAAAATCAAATGAAGGACAGTTTTCTGATCATCTTTGAACTAGGAGTCTATTAACCCAATTATTCTTCATAATTCATAGTAGTTTATCATATTTATTGTACCGACAGATATGTGTACACCCAGAGTCCTATGTCAGCGCCTATACCTGGTGTTAATGCACCCCCCCCATGTACACAACAGTTGACAATATGTTAATGAGTTACAACGGTTAAAATGGAAGCCAAAGCAAGCGTATTTACCTTCATGACCTGTTGGTAGGTGGCGGCACGGGTAGAGGGAATAGAAGGCATAGCGTTAATATCGTATAAAGGGAACTGCATGAAGTAGGGTCGTTACAGCTTCAGTATTGCCATATAGTTCAAGCATAATATAATATCCTTGTGTCGACTGCACGATGTTAGGTTCATATAGCATGCAAATTGTGACAAACCCTTTTGACCGTTGAATCGGTTTTTCTCCTCAAATCATGAAAACTCTTCCAATATCAAAACAGGGAGAGTCAATAATTGTTATTGGATAAAGATGAATTAAATTTCCAAAAAGATAATTGCTTCAGGAAAATAACCTTTATTACTTTATTCGATAAAGTTTAATACTGAATTCACAGAAATATTTCAGTAGATTGGCGTAATGAGTCAGTCCTTCAAAACTCATGTTTGTCACAATTTCCTCACTACCAAACCTAAATCATGCAGTAGATATACTATAAAAGGTAAAGAGTAAACTGTTGCCTGTAGATCCTTCACCGGCCGTAGCTTATAGCATAGCTATGCTGGGTCAAGTTGTACATAAATTGACACATGGGATGTTTCCATACAATTATCAAATGTTGTTAAATATACAGTTTTATTTTCAATTCATTAATCACTGCAAAATAACTTTTCAGGAGCGTTATCTAAAGCATGATTAAAATACATGAAACATCGATGAAAGAAAATAAAGTTTCAGATACCTTTGCACATAATATTTGAATATCGAATTCCAATTCTTACTGCCAAAATATCTGAAGTTATATGTCAATTGATTTTAATTTAAATAACTTCTGGGCATCAGAAGATGACATTTGGAAGATATGGGACGCACAGACAGACATATAAAACGTCTGTAGACATAGCCAGACGTTTATATTTGCCCTGGCGGCATTTTGATGAGTCTATATGACTCAGGAGTGGGGAGTAAGATGGAATGTCGGCACGGATAGCTGGGGGAGGGTGCAGGAATGACTCACCAAATCGCTGACGAGAGGAATAGATTTTCTTCGAGGTTTTATTTCAGGCATACTGTCTATACTTGTGTAGAACGGGTTGTGTTCCGGAGGGCTGCAACGAGAAAACATCAACTTTAGACAGGTTATAACGCTTACATGGGTTAAAGCTATAATTATGTCAAAGCTCTCAGTTAACATCGGGCAAAAAGGTAAACATTCTGAACTGTTCTAATAATCTACCCTAGGCGTTAGGCTTGAAGCAGACCAATTTTGTAAAAATAAAAAAAAAGACTTATCTTAATTATTTTACTATGGGTCATATCAGTTTGCCTGATTCCCTAATCTCCCCCCCCCCCCCCCCGCAAAGTCATATAGTAGTAGTTATTACTTATCCTACCCCCACCCTTACACCCTCTAACCCCCCCACACCCTCACCCCACACACCCTCACCCCACACACCCTCACCCCCCCCACCCTCACCCCACACACCCTCTAACCCCCCCACCCTCACCCCACACACCCTCTAACCCCCCACCCTCACCCCACACACCCTCACCCCACACACCCTCACCCCCCCCACCCTCACCCCCCACACCCTCTAACCCCCCACCCTCACCCCCCACACCCTCTAACCCCCCACCCTCACCCCACACACCCTCACCCCACACACCCTCTAACCCCCCACCCTCACCCCACACACCCTCTAACCCCCCACCCTCACCCCCCACACCCTCTAACCCCCCACCCTCACCCCACACACCCTCTAACCCCCCACCCTCACCCCACACACCCTCACCCCACACACCCTCTAACCCCCCACCCTCACCCCACACACCCTCTAACCCCCCCTCTAACCCACACACCCTCTAACCCCCCACCCTCACCCCACACACCCTCTAACCCCCACCCTCACCCCACACACCCTCTAACCCACCCTCACCCCACACACCCTCTAACCCACCCTCACCCCACACACCCTCTAACCCCCACCCTCACCCCACACACCCTCTAACCCACCCTCACCCCACACACCCTCTAACCCACCCTCACCCCACACACCCTCTAACCCACCCTCACCCCACACACCCTCTAACCCCCCACCTTCTAACCCCCACCCTCACCCCACACACCCTCTAACCCACCCTCACCCCACACACCCTCTAACCCACCCTCACCCCACACACCCTCTAACCCCCCACCTTCTAACCCCCACCCTCACCCCACACACCCTCTAACCCCCCACCTTCTAACCCCCACCCTCACCCCACACACCCTCTAACCCCCCACCTTCTAACCCCCACCCTCACCCCACACACCCTCTAACCCACCCCACCCTCTAACCCACCCTCACCCCACACACCCTCTAACCCCCACCCTCTAACCCCCCTCACCCCACCCACCCTCTAACCCACCCACCCTCACCCCACACACCCTCTAACCCCCACCCTCTAACCCCCACCCTCACCCCACACACCCTCTAACCCACCCACCCTCACCCCACACACCCTCTAACCCCCACCCTCTAACCCCCACCCTCACCCCACACACCCTCTAACCCCCACCCTCTAACCCCCACCCTCACCCCACACACCCTCTAACCCCCACCCTCACCCCACACACCCTCTAACCCCCACCCTCACCCCACACACCCTCTAACCCCCACCCTCTAACCCCCACCCTCACCCCACACACCCTCTAACCCCCACCCTCTAACCCCCACCCTCACCCCACACACCCTCTAACCCCCACCCTCACCCCACACACCCTCTAACCCCCACCCTCACTCCACACACCCTCTAACCCCCACCCTCTAACCCCCACCCTCACCCCACACACCCTCTAACCCCCACCCTCACCCCACACACCCTCTAACCCCCACCCTCTAACCCCCACCCTCACCCCACACACCCTTTAACCCCCACCCTCACCCCACACACCCTCTAACCCCCCCCCCACCCCACACACCCTCTAACCCTCTAACCCCACCCCCCACCCTCTAACCCCACCCCCCACCCTCTAACCCCACCCCCCACCCTCTAACCCCACCCCCCACCCTCTAACCCCACCCCCTTTCATACATCCTCAGACACCTGACCCCCCCCCCCCCACACACACACACACTCATATCTCACAATCAGAAGATCAGATTAAAGCATGATATGTCATACTTTCGTATTTTTTTGTATTCAGCTATGACATTATGACATTACATTATTCTCAGTCGAAGCTGTCGATTAATAAATCAAGATAGAAAAAAAGACGTACAAAGTTATTCGTAACAAACTGATGACTGCTACAAGAATCATCTAAATAATAATTATTCTTTTGTAGTAAAGCAAGTACCGTACACACGTATCGAGAACAACGAACAGCAGGAAAAGTGAGATAATAAGAAAATCAAATCATAAATCATATATGGGTCAGATTTTCAGAAAATGTACAATTCACTTTCACCAATCTTCTCAAATAACCCAAATTTCAAACAAAAATTGTACCGTAATTTAGCAGAATCTACTAAATGTGTACAGCTGCCTATTGTACATTTTCTGAAAATCTGACCCATATATTGGTCCAGTTTAAGTTATACCGTTGAGGCAGCCGACACATCCTGAGATTGAACAAATCCCAAGCCTCAGAATATGTGACTAGATCAAACAACACGAATCATAACAGTGGAGAAATGTTGTAAGACCACTCAAAACCACACCATACGGCGCTGTGTGAAATATAATAGGGGAGTTGCAGAGCCGCCATTTTGAAAATTGATTTGCATGGAATTATGGGACTAATGGTACAGTATAAAATCTATAGAAAACATGGCATGTTCAGCATGGAATATTTATCAGTGTTCTAATGTCAATATCCATGTGTTATACATGTTTCCATGAGAAAAGTCCCCATCTTTCCCATCATGCATTTGGTTTTCATAGATCATTTATACAAGCTGTGACATTCGTGAAAACATTCTTGCAATTTCGATAAAAATGTTGCCAAATATTTGTATGTCAGATTTCATCAGAACCCATCCCAGAATGCACTGTGACAGACATGCGCAGTGGCACATGCAAATCCCCTATTCTTCAAGAGTCCAAATTCAGGCATGTTTTGGCCTTGAAAGCATTTTCTGGTATAGTGGTATAATATGGGTCAGATTTTCAGAAAATGTACAATTTAACTTCACCAATCCTCTCAAATAAGCCAAATTTCAGACGAAAATAAAGTTTAAAAGACAGTTCAACCTAAACAAACATATTGCTAGAATCAATGCAATGCCAAATATACTCGAATTTACCTAGTATTGACCAAATTGCAGCCTAATTTAGCAGAATTTACTAAATGTGTACAGCTGCCAATTGTACATTTTCTGAAAATCTGACCCCTATAGTGATCAATATCGGCACACATTACAGTGTATGGATGACATGTCTAACCACAGAACCAGCAGTAAACTAAAGCTTAAACCCATAACACATAACTCCTGCCCTGACTCACCCCAGGCAACGCTCTGCGCATGCTCACGGCCATGTTCAGTCAGCTGTCAAGGTCAGCCCAAGGTCACGTGCACTTTGACCTCCTGGTGTATCTCAGTGCTGCCCCTGGCGGGCTGGGGGCAGGTATTGACTTTATGTCACGTGATGCCGTTAGTACAATAGTATGGACGACTTTGACTATAAACCATGTGACAGGAAGGTCACGGGAAGGTCAGGGGAAGGTCATACACCATGTGACAGGAAGGTCATACATCGCATGGTTGTGAGCTGTATGGGTCAGATTTTCAAAAAATGTACAATTTGTCTTCACAAATCCTCTCAAATAACCTCCACTTAAGACAGAAATGAGCTTCAAAATGCAGTTTAACATAACAAAACTGATACTTTAAATCAATGGGATACCAAATATACTCAGATATACCCAGTGTTCATCATTTTCCAGCATAATTTAACATAATTTACTAAATGTATAGAGCTGGCAATTGTACATTTTCGGAAAGTCTGACCCATATATAGCCGGCAGTGTTGGGTCTAAACTCCCTCAACCATGAAGATCAATATCAACTTTTCTAAACTCTAACTTATCTTATCCATATCAAGTAATATCTGAACTAAAGGGCTTCTCTCAACATGAAATGTAGAATTGTCCAAACTACATTTTAGCAATATAGCTATCTATGTGTAGGAGGTCATCTGTCGGGATATATCTAATATTCCTGCACTCTTACACCTGGTATGAGGAACATTTATACTTTTACACTATCAGTGTCTACCATTTAATGTTTCATGTTTAATATAAAGATGGAAGTCAATCCAACTCCCATTTAATATTTAAGTTTTAGTCTTTTATTAAGATTTTGAGTGTGTGACGTCACATATATATTAAGCTAATGTTTAATAGGTCAAATTGGTTCATCATTTTGTATGTTCAACTGCCAGATCTTCCTAGTCTTACACCTGCCCCCCTCAGACTCCTCCCCCTGCCCCCTCAGACTCCTCCCCCTGCCCACTTCGACTCCTCCCCCTGCCCACTTCGACTCCTCCCCCTGCCCACTTCGACTCCTCCCCCTGCCCACTTCGACTCCTCCCCCTGCCCACTATGACTCCTCCCCCTGCCCACTATGACTCCTCCCCCTGCCCACTTCGACTCCTCCCCCTGCCCACTTCGACTCCTCCCCCTGCCCACTATGACTCCTCCCCCTGCCCACTTCGACTCCTCCCCCTGCTACACCTACTCTACACCTACCCTCAGACTGTCCCGTGGGTGAGGCTGACATTTGTGTACTTCTGTATATTGATGTCACACATATTGATGTCACACATATTGATGTCACACATATTGATGTCACACATCTATACATGTGGCCGTGCCTGCAGTATCAGCCCACACCTCCCACCGCTCTATTAGGCTATTATACACCCCCCCCTGCCCTCCTCTACCTCTCCCCCTACCCCACCCCCAACTCCCACCCCCAGACAGATGTGCTGAGATACAGACCAATGCATTTGGCTATTATACACCCCCCCCCCTGCCCTCCTCTACCTCTCCCCCTACCCCAGCCCCAACTCCCACCCCCAGACAGATGTGCTTAGATACAGACCACTGTATTAGGCTATTATACCCCCCCCCCTGCCCTCCTCTACCTCTCCCCCTACCCCACCCCCAGACAGATGTGCTTAGATACAGACCGCCTGTCTCCGCACCAAGGCTGTAGGCGGCGCCACATTCACACATTACAATATCAATGATTTCCCCGTCCCTTTATATAGATGCCCTGCCAATGCTTGCACAACTCCACTTTTGTGGAGAAAATCATTGAAACAGTTACAAGTAAACATACTACCTGTGTACCTATGTTTGGTTGTATTTATTATATGGGTCAGATCTTCAGAAAATGTACAATTCACCTTCACAAATCCTCTCAAATAACCCAAATTTCAGACGAAAATAAAGTCTGAAATACAGTTCAACCTAACCAAACAGATTCCTCGAATCAATGCAATGCCGAATATACTCAAATTAACCTAGTATTGACCAAATTGCAGCCTAATTTAGCAGAATTTACTAAATGTGTACAGCTGCCACGTGTACATTTTCTGAAAATCTGACCCATATATATGTATAAATATTGGTAAACTTATCACTAACTTGACATCAGGGAGTTCCATGAAATGTTGAAATACTTTTGGCCAAAGGGAGACCGATGGCTAGTCTGCACACAAGGGTGTGTGGAGGGCTCTTACCTTGGTCTGGCAATCTTCACTCAGTCGATTGCTTTTACTGGGAACCGACAGTCCCTCCCCTCACCTCCCCTCCCCTCCCCCCCCCCCCCCCGTACACCCGCAAAAACTTAACAGTCGCTCCCCTACTCTCTGCCCTACCCCCTACACCAATGACCAATGTCACCAATCAAGGGTATGGTCTTTATCGCAACCATATTTTGATTTGATTATCAATATATCAAAACTACATACCGATTTGTGAATTTATTTACAGTCTTTATCAATATTTATTGCCATGTTATTGTAAGAATATGTGAAAACTATCAGAGCTGGTAAGTAGGTCATCACTGCTCAGGGTGCAACATTATAAACCAACCAAACTGCGTTATTCAGGTCACATGTGTTATGTAACTTTACATAACATTATGTTTAATAATTATTAATTATCACTCATTTATAATTGTACTAAAATCGCTAATTATGCTTAGCTAAGCAGTACTGTGCAATTCTACTTATTCATGCTATGACAGGGATATTACATAAAGGGCTCCGTCCCTTATTCCTTTCCCACATCCTGGTGGAAGATCTGTACATTGACTTGATCATTAAAGTCAGTTGGTCTAAGCTTCTCACGAAGAACAAACGGTCTTCCTTCCATCACACTTCAATACATGCTACCATGACAACGTTTTGATATGCAAAATCACATTGGTATCATTTGACTTTTCAGAAAGTGCCCCTGAATCACATCTTTGAAGTCACATACACGGGTCAGATTTTCAGAAAATGTACAATTGGCAGCTGTACACATTTAGTAATTTCTGCTAATTTACGCTGCAATTTGGTCAATACTAGGTAAATTCGAGTATATTCGGCATTGCATTGATTCTTGCAATCTGCTAGGCTAGGTTGAACTCTATTTTGATCTTTATTTTCGTCTAAAATTTGGGTTTTTTGAGAAGATTGGCGAAGTTGAATTGTACATTTTCTGAAATCTGACCCATGTGTGTAATAATATATGAAAGAGTCTACTCGTATTGACATCACACAGACCCATCAATGATGGCGGGGGGTATCTACTGATATAGAAGTGCAAGTCATGCTGTGGTGGGGGGGGGGGGTATCTACTGATATAGAAGTGCAAGTCATGCTGTGGTGGGGGGGGGGGGTATCTACTGATATAGAAGTGCAAGTCATGCTGTGGTGGGGGGGGGGGTATCTACTGATATAGAAGTGCAAGTCATGCTGTGGTGGGGGGGGGGGTATCTACTGATATAGAAGTGCAAGTCATGCTGTGGTGGGGGGGGGGGGTATCTACTGATATAGAAGTGCAAGTCATGCTGTGGTGGGGGGGGGGGTATCTACTGATATAGAAGTGCAAGTCATGCTGTGGTGGGGGGGGGGGGGTATCTACTGATATAGAAGTGCAAGTCATGCTGTGGTGTGGGGCGGGGGGTATCTACTGATATAGAAGTGCAAGTCATGCTGTGGTGTGGGGCGGGGGGTATCTACTGATATAGAAGTGCAAGTCATGCTGTGGTGTGGAGGGGGTGGGGGTATCTACTGATATAGAAGTGCAAGTCATGCTGTGGTGTGGGGCGGGGGGTATCTACTGATATAGAAGTGCAAGTCATGCTGTGGTGGGGGGGGGGGTATCTACTGATATAGAAGTGCAAGTCATGCTGTGGTGGGGGGGGGGGGTATCTACTGATATAGAAGTGCAAGTCATGCTGTGGTGGGGGGGGGGGGTATCTACTGATATAGAAGTGCAAGTCATGCTGTGGTGTGGGGCGGGGGGTATCTACTGATATAGAAGTGCAAGTCATGCTGTGGTGTGGGGCGGGGGGTATCTACTGATATAGAAGTGCAAGTCATGCTGTGGTGTGGAGGGGGTGGGGGTATCTACTGATATAGAAGTGCAAGTCATGCTGTGGTGTGGGGCGGGGGGTATCTACTGATATAGAAGTGCAAGTCATGCTGTGGTGTGGGGCGGGGGGTATCTACTGATATAGAAGTGCAAGTCATGCTGTGGTGTGGAGGGGGTGGGGGTATCTACTGATATAGAAGTGCAAGTCATGCTGTGGTGGGCAGACTGTGGGACACTGGAGGAGGAGATATCCCTCCTGTATGGTTACCATGGTAACGTCAATCATAACATCAATGTGCGAAGGACATCTCGGATATGGAGATGTGTAAGCTAAGTGATGGGTCGGGGGGTGGGGGTAGTGGAAGAAGGTAGGGTGGGGGGTGGGGGGAGTGGAAGAAGGTAGGGTGGGTGGCAGGAGATGGAGAGAAATAGAGGGGTTGCATGGGCGCCATCTTGTATCTTGATTCATGGAATTATGGGAGTTGTATGTCAGAGTAAGGCTCAATAGGAGACTTGCATGTCCGCCATCTTGTATCTTGGTTCACATGGAATTATAGGATGTGTATATCAAAATGTTGCTAAAATTTGTCCGTCAGATTTGAACTGAATCAATCCCAGCATGCAATGTAATAGACATGCGCAGTGGGACATGCACATCCCCTATTAACCCTGTTTTACATGGAACTGTGTCATATTAACCCTGTTTTACATGGAACTGTGTCATATTAACCCTGTTTTACATGGAACTGTGTCATATTAACCCTGTTTTACATGGAACTGTGTCATATTAACCCTGTTTTACATGGAACTGTGTCATGCCGTGTCTTTGTGTAAACAAGGCTAACGAGAGCGAGAAGTCGGTCGAGACGAGGGACAGGTTTCTTGTTCCACATAATCATTTATAAATAGTTGTAATCGTTTCCTTCCATTGTCCATGAATGCATTTGTATTGATTTAAATAATAAAGAAAATCAATTTCCCATTTATTTTTCTGCAGGTTTATTTATTGAGATTACTTTGGCACTAAGTGTGGTGGAAAGCACCTCAGTACTGGGTGAAGTCGCCAGAAAATGTACATTTCAACTTCACCAATTCTCTGAAATAACCCAAATTTTAGACGAAAATATACTGAAAATACAGTTCAACCTAACCAAACAGATTGCTAGAATCAATGCAATGTCGATTATACTAGAATTTACCTAGTATTAACCACATTTCAGCCTACTTTAGCAGACTTTACTAAATGTGCACAACTGGCAATTGTACATTTTCTGAAAATCTGACCCTACTGCTCGTACCTCATCCACGAGGTGAGGCTGAAGGCATTTTCACTTCATGTTAACTTGACAAATGCCTTCATTGTGCTGAGATGGACAACAATAAGGAACTGTTCTCACTGCAGTGTCATGTCATACATAGTTAAATACATTAAGGCCCTGGAATACTGCACTACAGTATATGTCCAAGATCTAATGATGAAGTTGTTATTTTATATTAACCTTTTCATTGCTACAATATTAGTTATATTACAATGTGCACTGGAATATCTAGAATATTGTCTGATTAATTATGTTTCACTTGCGCTATTTACTTGCAATATTATTGTTATTTTGGGCAACATTTGTATTGTTTGATTACACTTTGTTATTGTACCCTAACTTTTACCGCATATTCTAGTTAGTACTACTCACTGTTAGGTAGTTATTATATATTAATCAACTAAGCCTACCCTTAAGAAAACAGCTAAACATAGACAGGTAGAAAATAGCCCTTGGATATCAAATTAAATAGCCATGAAATTCATATCAGAGTATTTTATTGTAAATCAGTTTTGGCAACAACCAACCACCAGGAACCCACTGGAAGACTTGGAACCTAGGTTTCAAAACTGGGCCTCCTTTTTGTAGTCATCATTTATGCAAATAAAAAATGTCTTGAATTGAATTGAATTGAATTGAATTGAATTTTGGGCAACATTTTGAATACTCTTCCTTAAGCTTGTCTTGTAGCAGGAACAATGACATATATGCATTATTTCCTATAAGTTTTTTCATTCTAAATTACGTTGTACTAGGTAATGGAGTACCTTACTATAGACTATTATTATTTTTGTACATATTATCATACATCTAATAGTAAACCTGCTGAAAAGCCCTTGCCTGGGGGGGGGGGGGGGGACCAAACCCCAGACCTTTGGATTTACATTCCAATGCTCTACCAACTGAGCTATCAAGGCCAGCACAACTTCAGCAGGTGACATTCCAAGATTCAACCATCAGGACCACTACACATTCTGCCACCACTGCCACTAACTAGGCACTGGTATATAAGATAGGACCACCATCCCCTCATCACTCCTCATTACTCTTGCACTGCACCAGACCAGGTGCTGGTGTCCGCCTCTAGCCTCTAATTAACAACACTCTAATTAACAAAACTCTAATTGATACTAGAACATTATATCATATACTGACATTATAGATCCTCCTATTCACTCATAATGCTTTATTTATTATGGATTTCCTTTTTCATTCATGTCTACACTGGGCTGAGGGGGCTGACCATTGTCCTAGCCTTATATACCTGATGTCCTGTAATTAGGGGCTGACCATTGTCTTAGCCTTATATACCTGATGTACTGTAATTAGGGGCTGACCATTGTCCTAGCCTTATATACCCGATGTCCTGTAGTTAGGGGCTGACCATTGTCCTAGCCTTATATACCTGATCTACTGTAATTAGGGGCTGACCATTGTCCTAGCCTTATATACCTGATGTACTGTAATTAGGGACTGACCATTGTCCTAGCCTTATATACCTGATGTACTGTAATTAGGGGCTGACCATTGTCCTAGCCTTATATACCTGATGTCCTATAATTAGGGGCTAAGGGGGCTGGCCATTGTCCTAACTTTATATACCTTATGTCCTGTAATTAGGGGCTGACCATTGTCCTAGCCTTATATACCTTATGTCCTGTATACCTGATGTCCTGTAGTTAGGGGCTGACCATTGTCCTAGCTTTATATACCTGATCTACTGTAATTAGGAGCTAAGGGGGCTGTCCATTGCCCTAGCCTTATATACCTGATCTACTGTAATTAGGAGCTGACCATTGTCCTAGCCTTATATACCTGATGTCCTGTAATTAGGAGCTAAGGAGGCTGACCATTGTCTAACATAATTCACTACCACAAGATTGATGTCTGATCGATCGTTCAATCTCCATAATTGGGACATAAGCACCGTAATGAGTTACGACCAGTTTAACAGCTGTCTGTCATATCAGCAGTAAGTGACAGAAGCCTCATTATGTATGGTGGGTGCACGGTAAAGATGTATGGTGGATGAGTGTGGTGGATGAGTATGGTGGATGAGTATGGTGGATGGGTATGGTGGATGGGTATGGTGGATGGATATGGTGTATGGGTATGGTGTATGGGTATGGTGTATGGGTATGTGGATGGGTATGGTGGATGGATATGGTGGATGGGTATGGTGGATGGGTATGGTGTATGGGTATGGTGTATGGGTATGGTGGATGGGTGTGGTGGATGGGTATGGTGGATGGGTATGGTGGATGGGTATGGTGGATGGGTATGGTGGATGAGTATGGTGGATGGGTATGGTGTATGGGTATGGTGTATGGGTATGGTGTATGGGTATGGTGGATGAGTATGGTGGATGGGTATGGTGGATGGGTGTGGTGGATGAGTATGGTGGATGGGTATGGTGGATGGGTATGGTGGATGAGTATGGTGGATGAGTATGGTGGATGAGTATGGTGGATGGGTATGGTGGATGGGTATGGTGGATGGGTAAGGCGGATGGGTATGGTGGATGGGTATGGTGGATGGGTATGGTGGATGGGTGTGGTGGGTGGGTATGGTGGATGGGTATGGTGGATGGGTGTGGTGGGTGGGTATGGTGGATGGGTATGGTGGATGGGTATGGTGGATGGGTATGGTGGATGGGTATGGTGGATGGGTATGGTGGGTGGGTATGGTGGATGGGTATGGTGGATGGGTATGGTGGATGGGTATGGTGGATGGGTATGGTGGATGGGTATGGTGTATGGGTATGGTGGATGGGTATGGTGTATGGGTATGGTGGATGGGTGTGGTGGATGGGTATGGTGGATGGGTATGGTGGATGGGTATGGTGTATGGGTATGGTGTATGGGTGTGGTGGATGAGTATGGTGGATGGGTATTGTGTATGAGTATGGTGTATGGGTATGGTGGATGGGTATGGTGGATGGGTATGGTGGATGGGTATGGTGGATGGGTATGGTGGATGGGTATGGTGGATGGGTGTGGTGGATGAGTATGGTGTATGGGTATGGTGGATGAGTATGGTGTATGGGTATGGTGGATGGGTATGGTGGATGAGTATGGTGGATGAGTATGGTGGATGGGTATGGTGGATGGGTATGGTGGATGGGTATGGTGGATGGGTATGGTGTATGGGTATGGTGGATGGGTATGGTGTATGGGTATGGTGGATGGGTATGGTGGATGAGTATGGTGGATGGGTGTGGTGGATGAGTATGGTGTATGGGTATGGTGGATGAGTATGGTGTATGGGTATGGTGGATGGGTATGGTGGATGAGTATGGTGGATGGGTATGGTGGATGGGTATGCTTCTAGTTCCCCCACTCTACCCACTTGTTCCCTCACTCCACATTCTACCCTTCTCTACCTTGTCCAGTTCCTTCGTTTCTGCACCAGTCTCCTGCTGAGCTGCTCCTTGGCTTATTCTGTATCCCTCTCTCACCTCTACCTGTATACTTGTCTACTCTCTATCTCTTTTAGCCCTGTCTTCCCCTCTCCTTATGCCTCTCCCTCTCTCTATCTGTCCCTCTCTCTCTGTCTCCCTCTCTCTATCTGTCCCTCTCTCTCTGTCTCCCTCTCTCTATCTTTCCCTCTCTCTCTGTCTCCCTCTGTCTATCTGTCCCTCTCTCTGTCTACCCCTCTCTCTATCTGTCCCTCTCTCTCTGTCTCCCTCTCTCTATCTGTCCCTCTCTCTCTGTCTCCCTCTCTCTATCTTTCCCTCTCTCTCTGTCTCCCTCTGTCTATCTGTCCCTCTCTCTGTCTACCCCTCTCTCTATCTGTCCCTCTCTCTCTGTCTCCCTCTCTCTATCTGTCCCTCTCTCTCTGTCTCCCTCTGTCTATCTGTCCCTCTCTCTCTGTCTCCCTCTGTCTATCTGTCCCTCTCTCTGTCTACCCCTCTCTCTGTCTCCCTCTCTCTATCTGTCCCTCTCTCTCTGTCTCCCTCTGTCTATCTGTCCCTCTCTCTCTCTGTCTCCCTCTGTCTATCTGTCCCTCTCTCTCTGTCTCCCTCTCTCTATCTGTCCCTCTCTCTATCTGTCCCTCTCTCTATCTGTCCCTCTCTCTATCTGTCCCTCTCTCTATCTGTCCCTCTCTCTCTCTGTCTCCCTCTCTCTATCTGTCCCTCTCTCTGTCTACCCCTCTCTCTGTCTCCCTCTGTCTATCTGTCCCTCTCTCTCTGTCTCCCTCTCTGTCTATCTGTCCCTCTCTCTCTGTCTCCCTCTCTCTATCTGTCCCTGTCTCTGTCTACCCCTGTCTCTGTCTCCCTCTGTCTATCTGTCCCTCTCTCTCTGTTTCCCTCTTTCTATCTGTCCCTCTCTCTCTGTCTCCCTCTGTCTATCTGTCCCTGTCTCTGTCTACCCCTGTCTCTGTCTCCCTCTGTCTACCCCTGTCTCTGTCTCCCTCTGTCTATCTGTCCCTTTCTCTCTGTTTCCCTCTCTCTATCTGTCCCTCTCTCTCTGTCTCCCTGTCTCTATCTGTCCCTGTCTCTGTCTACCCCTCTCTCTGTCTCCCTCTGTCTATCTGTCCCTCTCTCTCTGTCTCCTCCTCTCCCTATCTGTCCCTCTCTCTCTGTCTCTCACATTCTCTATCTCTCTCTGTGTCTCTCTTCCCCCCAGCCCCATCCTCCGCACCCCCTGTCCTCCACCCCACCCCCTGTCCTCACCCCCCCCCTCCCCACCCCAGCCCCCAGCCCCCCTCCCGCTGGTCTACTGGGCCCCATTCATCGTGCAACACTGTAACAGAGGCTGAGGGCCACAGATTGAGTCGCTCGCCCCTGAGGAGGAGCAACTCACAATGGCTTATTACCCAGCCACAGGTTTTGTAGCCACCAAAACAAAGCCACAAAGTCTGAGTGTGGTTTTATCTACTAATATGGAGCAGTTGTTTTATGTTATGTGATGTGTGGGGGCAGAGTCAGGGAGGGGCGGGGGTTTCTGGGGAACAGAGGGTAGATGTAAGGCGGGGAAAGACATATATATGAGAGACAGAGAGAAATAGAGCAGAGGGAGAGGATAGAGAAGAGACAGAAGGAGGTGAGAGGGAGAGAGAGCAGAGGGAGAGGATAGAGGAGAGACAGAAGGAGGTGAGAGGGGGAGAGAGCAGAGGGAGAGGATAGAGGAGAGACAGAAGGAGGTGAGAGGGGGAGAGAGCAGAGGGAGAGGATAGAGGAGAGACAAAAGGAGGTGAGAGGGAGAGAGAGCAGAGGGAGAGGATAGAGGAGAGACAGAAGGAGGTGAGAGGGGGAGAGAGCAGAGGGAGAGGATAGAGGAGAGACAGAAGGAGGTGAGACAGGGAGAGAGCAGAGGGAGAGGATAGAGGAGAGACAGAAGGAGGAGAGAGGGGGAGATAGTAGAGGGAGAGGATAGAGGGGGAGATACAGAAGGAGGAGAGAGGGGGAGATAGTCGAGGGAGAGGATAGAGGAGAGAGAGGGAGAGAGAGGGAGAGGGAGGAGAGAGGGGGAGAGAGGGGGGGAGAGAGAGGAGAGATGGGGAGAGAGAAGAGGGAGAGAGAGGGAGAGGGAGGATAGAGAGGTGAGAGAGGGAGAGATTAGGAGAGAAGTCCAGTAGATGAAGACGGCTACTGGTAACCCTATTTTGCCCTTTAAAACACGTTTAATTTCCCGCAGCTTCAGTATTAATAAATTTACTCATACTAGTTTCCAGGAATTTTCTGTCAAGAGTTGAATGTGAGCTTCTCATGAAGCGTGGGTTGTACAGGAACATCTTAAATAATATATATGATATATGTACCTTTATATCATATATAATACATCTAATATATGTACCTTTATATCATATATAATACATCTAATATATGTACCTTTATATCATATATAATACATCTAATATATGTACCTTTATATCATATATAATACATCTAATATATGTACCTTTATATCATATATAATACATCTAATATATGTACCTTTATATCATATATAATACATCTAATATATGTACCTTTATATCATATATAATACATCTAATATCAGTTATTCATTGCACACAAATACAAACTATATTAGCTTCCTTTATCGCCCACTAGTGTCACATGAATTGACAAAACTTGGAAGTTTATTCAGTTTATGTTGACATTTTGAGAGTTTCAAATTACGGGGAATTTGATAAGGCAGACTAGTGCGGATATATCCCCCCTCCCACCTCCGCCCACCTTGATATCTCCTAGTCTACCGTGTATACCATTGCTAGCGTTGCACCATATAAAACATCCTCCTCCACCTTCTCCATATTCTACTAGCGTTGACTTAAGCCTAGGGTGACGTCACAGTCAAGTATTCATCCCTACATCCGGGCACTTGAGTGCAGACAAAATAAAAGCTGCCTCTCCATTGCTGACAAGTATTTGCTCCATTTTAATTAAATTCCTCCCCCCCCCCCATTGACACCCAGACATGGTTTCACCCTATATACCTCCCTCCACCCCCATTACAATTAAACTTGGATCCTCCCACCTACCTGCCACCCCCAGCCAATCACTCTATTGGACTGGTCACAGGCTAATCCTCTGTCTCTCGCAAACCAACGCAAGATCTCATGTCATCTCACGAGATCTCGCATAATCTCACGAGATGACTGATGCAAGACCACAGCTCCTAGTTCCACATTGACCACCAGGGCTTCAAATAGCGCTGTATATATCTGGAACAAATATGTCCTTTTCTCTTCTAATCTTCTTTGGTCTCTATTGAGTAGCCTAACTTATTTAGAAGACAAACCTACCTATGTTGTTCTGAGAACCAAGAAGCACTGAAAGAGCTAATGCGCTAGATGCATTATTGAAATTTAATTAATTATAGTCAATGACGACTGTGGACATGTTCACTGCATATTATTACTGTAACAACCACAAAGAGCTTGAAAACCTCCCCTAGGTTGATATGCTCCCCGACAGCGAGGAAAACTCGAAAATAAAAGTTTTTAAATCTAAAACTCTAAATCCAAATCCAGGGTGTGAACAGGAAGCTGTAATACTGATGCTCTCCACCATTTGTGATGTGTTTCAGGAAAATGAGTCAAAAGTCACAAAATTGATAATTTTCAAAGTGGTATTCCACAAGATCTCTTTATTGAAATGTTTTGATATGTAAAGGCTTTAGCACTTATAGTCTTATAAACCCATATAACAAATTTCAGGTCATTGTATCAAATATATCCTTGCATTTTGAAGGCCTTCGCATGGAGTATATTTAGTTACTTTACTAGTAATTACCTATCCAGAAACATTTTGCAATTTTTTTTTCAAAATAAAATTATTAAATTTAAAATATAGAAATAGACATTAGGTGTCCTAGTGTTTACTATCTTTAGAATCGGCTTGATCTCCTCTTTTCAAATATGGTGATATCTCAAAATACATATTTTGCGACTTATGACTCAATTTCCTAAAACGGATCACATTTTGGCACAAACCAAGGCCAGCGATGAATAAACAATATCTGTGATGTGTCGCCGCAAAGTTACTCATCAGTCACAAAAATTGGATTTTGAACATGAATTATATTCTACAAAATGAGACCAAGCTTATTCTAATGATGGCAAACATAAGTTCATCTAATAAGTATTTCTAAATTTGTGTATGCAGGAAAAAACTAGCAATATTTCTTAATGATCAATCGCTAATGAAGTCTAGAGTTTTAACATTTGGCACATGTATTTATGCTACAACCAGCGTCAGAAACGCCAATAATGAAGAAACTCTGAGGAAGGGCTCTATGGCAAAACATTGAGAATTATTTTTTTTGTGACTCATCTTTCTGTAACACATCACATTTGTCACACAAGGTCTTTAATGAATAAAATAGATATAAAAAAAATTAAATATAAAAATACTTACCCGCCGTTGGCGTGCCATCGGGGACCTCCACTGCTTATGTCACCGTTTGCCATCTCCTGAAAAACACAAAATGTGAAATGAATTAGTTTTATTTATTTCATTTATTAATATTTATTTGTGAAATGTCAGAGAAGGTAATCACACATCATGCAGCGTCGTGTTGAGCAACTGTGGCGAGGGCCCCGGATGTAAAGCAAGAGACATTGGGTGAATACAGGATATGGGCGATAATAGAGGACATGCATGTCCGCCATCTTGTATGTTGATGCACATGAAATTATAGGAGTTGTATGTCAGAGTAAGGCTTAATAAAGGACTTGCATGTCCGCCATCTTGTATGTTGATGCACATGAAATTATAGGAGTTGTATGTCAGAGTAAGGCTTAATAAAGGACTTGCATGTCCGCCATCTTGTAGGTTGATTCACATGAAATTATAGGAGTTGTATGTCAGAGTAAGGCTTAATAAAGGACTTGCATGTCCGCCATCTTGTATGTTGATTCACATGAAATTATAGGAGTTGATGCCTGTATGTATGCTCAATAGTATACATGTAAACACACTCGAATGATCTAGAACTAAATATTGGTTGTATAGACTTTCAGTTTACCCTCTGATAGAAGGGAGAGTTTGGAAAGAGCAGGTTGATAAGGGCATCACCTGTCGTTGATACATTTATTTTTCTAATTTGAATTATCCCCCGTGAGCCCATTATCCTCATGTGTACATGACATAACTTGTTCATAAGATTATTTGTACTCTGTGCATGCCCGTTTATGTTCAACTGTTATTTTCACCGAAGATTGGCTGTATAAAAATTCTAAATAAAAAAAAAAAAAAAATTGAGATGGTAACTAAATCAAAGATTCACCAAGACAAGTTACCGCCTTCTATATAACGTTAATGTAAATAAATAATTTTGGAGAATGTTGTCCAATTAATCTCAGAACAATCCAATCCCTCTATATTGTCGATGCATACACTTTATATAAAGTTGACATAGTGGAGTAAAGATTGCTGCCTCATTAAAATAGTAATTATATTTCCAAGAAATCTAATATGATGAGAAAAGTTTAGCCCAGATTCCCAGGGACGTAGAGGCAATGCTCAGGCCATACCTCCCTGGATCATATTAAATCGATTTCTTAGAAATCCTTTTCTTAGAAATCCTTTTCTTAGAAATCCTTTTCTTAGAAATCCTTTTCTTAGAAATCCTTTTCTTGGAATACACTACTGTTAGAAATAACTCATTACAACAATAGTGTGTTACAAACATTTCTAATAACAAATAATTTTGTGAAAAACACATAGATCTACCATTGCGCCTCCTAGCGGCACAATACAGCACTATTGAACAGGTCAAAGGTCAGGCTGATTCCTGGTTTAAAAAACAGTTTTCACTCATAAATGCTTAAATTGTAGTTTTATAAACTTTCAATTATTAAAACATTCAATGAAAATATTAAAATATCAAGTGACCCAGATGCGAAGGTGAGAAGAGATAATCTGAGGAAGTAACTTAAATGCATCCCATGATCCTTCACTTCAGGTATACATGCTAGTACAGTAGCACATGACCAATCAGGTCATCAGGTAATCTGACACCAAAGGTCGTATTGCGCATGCGTTATTTCACTACATCCGGTACGAAGGAACCCTGGGAGTTCCTGGTAAAGTGAAGATAGTTTAATGATAAGTCTTTCTCTGAACGCATGCGTGGGTGTGGTCGGGGGGAGGGGGCGGGTTTGAAGGGGGAGGGGGCGGGGTAGAAGGAGGGGAGGGGGCGGGTTGGAAGGGGGAGGGGGCGGGGTAGAAGGAGGGGAGGGGGCGGGTTGGAAGGGGGAGAGGGAGGGGTAGAAGGAGCACCCTCCCCCTCCCTCTTATAGATACAACCTTGGAAACTTTTACATAAAACCACAATTTCATATCATTAAATTCAATCTGAGGTTGTCACTAACGGGAGAAATAAGCTCAGTAATACACAGTGCACTTCTCTAGCTGCGCATTAATGTATTGGGTTTAAAGAGGCCAACGAGGCCATACAATCTCCCTCCTCTCTCTCTCATCCTCCCACAATCTCCCTCCTCTCTCTCTCATCCTCCCACTCGCACATTAGCAGAAAGCCTTGTAAATACATACAGGTATCGTAATCTTAGAAATATCCATTAATATCCATTAAATGATCAAACAGCAAAAATGACAGGAGAATTTCCGACCTTATATTATTGATTCTTAAAAGCATTTCATACATACTGGGTTGACAACTCCCAGGGTGCTTTTTATGAATTGACCCAGTTGGGCTAAATAACGTAGAGAAAGAATTAAATGATAAACAACACAGAGAAACCAGTACATAGGTTGACAACTATTGGGTTTGAGCGCTGGGTAACCTGCTCAATCTGCAGATGGTATCATTTAATTCTTGGTTACTTAGCAAATGTAATTAATTTAAGAATAAACTTTGTCAGAGACATATCAGGTTCTGAAATTCAGCAAAATACTTCAGGTCGGCATAATTTTATGACACTTCGGCAGCGGTAATATTCAGTTTCTCTCCTTAGCACTTTGGGAGAGAGTGAAGCTCTCCCTTTTTAGAGGAGTGAACGTGAGGAACCGGTAAGCAGAGCCTCACTGCGCATGCTCTTGCATTACCTGGATACTTCCGGTTACATTTGTTATGTTTGCAAATGCTCTACGGGGCTTTCCCATGGTGAAGCAGGGGCAACAATCACAACTTGAGCCTCGTTTTGATTCTGGGAATTGGTTCTGTTTAATTCAGGTGGCAATCATCAGGTTTTATTAACTTGTGCAAATACAAAATATTTCCAACAGTTAATTACTGGAATAGATTTGTTCTCTTTCTTTCCTTCTTTTTTTCTTTCTTTCTTTCCTTCAAACAATAAATTTAATGTCTCCAAGTAACATAATATAAACATGTTTTGTATACAATTGAACATATGTGATCTGTTTTAGGAAAATGAGTCATAAGTCGCAAAATATGATTTTGAGATATCACCAAATTTGAAAAGAGGAGATCAAGGTGATTCCAATGAATGTAAACATTAAGGACATCTAATAAGTACTTTTATCTTTTTAGTTAGATATTTTATTTTTGAAAAAAACGTTTGCAATAATTCTGGGTGGATAATTACCAGTAAAGTAGCTCAATATACTCAACGGGATGATGTAAGAAATGCACTGATATAATTAGTGAACAGTCTAGAAATTTGGTAGATGTATTCATACAACCACAAGGGCTAGATACTCTAAAAATGATAATATTCCAACAAAGAGATCTTGTGAATAAATGACGTTGAAAAAAGGGGATTTGGCGACTTGTGACTCATTTTTCTAAAACGCATCACATATTATGACGGAACATGGTCAGATCTTCCCACAATCCTGTTCACCCCTTCCCACAATCCTCCCTTCCGCTTCCTGTACATGTGAGGCATGGGGTGTACCACTTGCCAGCTCCCCCTATTATCGCTCAGACCGGGGCGGAGGCTTTTTATCTGGCAGGAGATGAGATGAGGGTATTAGCTGCCCTCTGGTGGGAACGTCTGCAAGCTCTGTTTAATCATTTCTGGAGTATAAAAATCTTAGCACCCCTTACCCCCCCTAACCACCCCCTTACCCCCTCCCTAACCACCCCCTTACCCCCTCCCTAACCTCCCCCTAACCACCCCTCCAATCCCCTTACCCCCTCACCTAACTCCACACACCCATCTCAATACTTCCCCACTAACCACCCCCTCACCCCCTTACTTCCCTCCGACCCCCTTACCTCCCCACTAACGTCCCTCCTTACCTCCCCCTAACCATCCCTCCAATCCCCTTACACCCCCATCCCCACCTCCTCCCACCTCCCCCCACCTAACTCCCCCTTACCTCCCCCCCCAGCATCCCTGACGTCCCAGGACTTATTACAGCTCATGATAAAGTGCAGATAAATACGGCATTAATGGAAATTGTAAAAAGAAACTGTATTTGTGGCATTAATCTAAACTAAAGAGGGATTGACTCAGCATCCAGGCGCATGGATTATGGACCAAAAACTCATTCCTCTAATCCTCGCTAGGTTTTATATGGTGGCCAGTTGCCATGACGTAGTCTACGGAACGACCAGACGTAACGTAACTACCCGACGTAACTTAACTGCCAGACGTAGCATAACAACCAGACGTAACGTAACTGCCAGACGTAGCATAACTGCCAGACGTAACTCTCCATTTCATTTGAGATTCAAACTCTCATAAACAATGCGCGGGTCATTAATAAGCTTTTTCCCGCCCAATATATGGCCCACTCTCCTAATTTGACTAAACTAAATAGGCTCCTCCTTCTCTACGCCTCGGATGTATTTCGTTCAGGATTTGTTCCCATAGTAAATGCACAGCAATATATATACCCAGCATGCAATGTAACAGATAGCCGCCATTTTGAATCTAATTCGCATGGAATTATGGGACTAATGGTACAGTATAAAACATATAGAAAACATGCCAGCATGGGATATTTGTTGCTGCTCTAATGTCAATATTCATGTATTATACATGTTTCCCTAACACAAGTCCCCATCTTTCCCATCATACATTTGGTTTTCATAGATCATTTATACAAACTCTGATATTGGTGAAAACAATTTTGCAATTTTTGATTAAAAATATTGCCAAATATGTGTATGTCGGACTTGAACTGAATCCGTCCCAGCATGCACTGTGACAGACATGCGCAGTGAGACATGCGCAATCCCGCTATTGTCAGACTGGGACTTTAAGTGTAGAAGCGGAAGGTTTAATCATAATAGCGCAGTTTTATTGTCGCCACTGATCCACCGTCCATTGTCTGCTGCCCCCTAGTGAGACATACACGGACTACAGCTCTCTAACCATCCACCTAGCGGGAGAAAGTGAACTAAGTTATGCCCCCATTGCACCTGTAATTAACTTGCTGATAGACGGAGGGGGACATGGCACCTCAGCTCCTCTTAACTACCTTAACATTAAATGTGGTGTTATTAAATTAAAAAGATTAGATAAAGTGAATCATGAATTGTAATATAATATATAATTGGAGGCCTAGCACAGGTGGTTTAAATAACCCGCCATCTATGAACAGACGTTTGTAATAGAAGCATCGTTATCATGTATCTGATCAATGCTGTTTGGTATCAACATATACTGTGTTGTATTGTGATGTTAAGGATGAACGCAATTGTTGATGGGTGAAATTGCCAGAAAATGTACAATTCGCCTTCACCAATCCTCTCAAATAACCCAAATTTAAGACAAAATCAGGTTAAAAATACAGTTCAACATAACCAAACAGATTGCTTGAATCAAGGCAATATTAAATATACTCAGATATACCTAGTGTGGACTATTTGTCAGTCTAATTCAGCAGAATTTACCAAATGTGTAGATCAGAAGATTGTACATTTTCTGTACAAGAACAAGTACAAGTTCTGACCCTGATATCTTGATGCATAAACATACATCATAGACTGAGGGTTATTGCAAGCAGGACCTCAGGTATTGAAGTCCTCTTATCTAATAATAATAATAATAATAATAATAGATTTTTATTTCCATATCACATTTATAACAATTGTCATACAATGTAGAATAAAAAAAGAGAGAAACCTGTGGGAAGAGGAATAATCTCTGACAGTCACATCCCTGCCGAATATCCCTTAAATTTTGTTTTACTTCGCTATCCCTATCATGTGTATGTATATATTTCTAGCTAAATACTCTACACCCGTCACCGACCCCCCCCCCCCTCCAACACACACTCCCCTCCCAGCTCCTCCCATCACTTTAACTCCACCACTACAAAACACACTCCTCCCTCCCCCAGCTCCTCCCATCACTTTAACTCCAACCCCTCCAACACACACTCCTCTCCCAGCTCCTCCCATCACTTTAACTCCACCCCCTCCAACACCCCCCCCCCCCTCCCAGCTCCTCTCATCACTCTAACTCCACCCCCTCCAACACACACTCCCCTCCCAGCTCCTCCCATCACTCTAACTCCACCCCCTCCAACACACACTCCTCTCCCAGCTCCTCCCATCACTTTAACTCCACCCCCTCCAACACACACTCCCCTCCCAGCTCCTCCCATCACTTTAACTCCACCCCCTCCAACACACTACCCCCTCCCAGCTCCTCCCATCACTTTAACTCCACCCCCTCCAACACACACTCCCCTCCCAGCTCCTCCCACATCACTCTAACTCCACCCCCTCCAACACACTCCCCCCTCCCCCAGCTCCTCCCATCACTCTAACTCCACCCCCTCCAACACACACTCCCCCCTCAGCTCCTCCCATCACTTTAACTCCACCCCCTCCAACACACACTCCCCCCCTCCCCCAGCTCCTCCCATCACTCTAACTCCACCCCCTCCAACACACACTCCCCTCCCAGTTCCTCCCATCACTTTAACTCCACCCCCTCCAACACACACTCCTCTCCCAGCTCCTCCCATCACTCTAACTCCACCCCCTCCAACACACACTCCTCCCCTCCCCCAGCTCCTCCCATCACTCTAACTCCACCCCCTCCAACACACACCCCCCTCCCAGCTCCTCCCATCACTCTAACTCCACCCCCTCCAACACACACTCCTCTCCCAGCTCCTCCCATCACTCTAACTCCACCCCCTCCAACACACACCCCCCTCCCAGCTCCTCCCATCACTCTAACTCCACCCCCTCCAACACACCCCCCTCTCCCAGCTCCTCCCATCACTCTAACTCCACCCCCTCCAACACACACTCCTCTCCCAGCTCCTCCCATCACTCTAACTCCACCTCCTCCAACACAGACCCCCCTCCCAGCTCCTCCCATCACTTTAACTCCACCCCCTCCAACACACACTCCCCCCCCTCCCCCAGCTCCTCCCATCACTCTAACTCCACCCCCACCAACACACACTCCTCCCCTCCCCCAGCTCCTCCCATCACTTTAACTCCACCCCCTCCAACACACACCCCCCTCCCAGCTCCTCTCATCACTTTAACTCCACCCCCTCCAACACACACTCCTCTCCCAGCTCCTCCCATCACTTTAACTCCACCCCCTCCAACACACACTCCCCTCCCAGCTCCTCCCATCACTCTAACTCCACCCCCTCCAACACACACCCCCCTCCCAGCTCCTCCCATCACTTTAACTCCACCCCCTCCAACACACACTCCCCCCCTCCCCCAGCTCCTCCCATCACTTTAACCCCACCCCCTCCAACACACACTCCCCTCCCAGCTCCTCCCATCACTTTAACTCCACCCCCTCCAACACCCCCCCCCCTCCCAGCTCCTCCCATCACTTTAACTCCACCCCCTCCAACACACACTCCCCCCCTCCCCCAGCTCCTCCCATCACTTTAACTCCACCCCCTCCAACACCCCCCCCCCCTCCCAGCTCCTCCCATCACTTTAACTCCACCCCCTCCAACACCCCCCCTCTCCCAGCTCCTCCCATCACTTTAACTCCACCCCCTCCAACACACACCCCCCTCCCAGCTCCTCCCATCACTTTAACTCCACCCCCTCCAACACACACTCCCCCCCTCCCCCAGCTCCTCCCATCACTTTAACTCCACCCCCTCCAACACACTACCCCCTCCCAGCTCCTCCCATCACTTTAACTCCACCCCCTCCAACACACACTCCTCTCCCAGCTCCTCCCATCACTCTAACTCCACCCCCTCCAACACACACTCCCCTCCCAGCTCCTCCCATCACTTTAACTCCACCCCCTCCAACACACACTCCCCCCCTCCCCCAGCTCCTCCCATCACTTTAACTCCACCCCCTCCAACACACACTCCCCTCCCAGCTCCTCCCATCACTTTAACTCCACCCCCTCCAACACCCCCCCCCCTCCCAGCTCCTCCCATCACTTTAACTCCACCCCCTCCAACACACACTCCTCTCCCAGCTCCTCCCATCACTCTAACTCCACCCCCTCCAACACACACTCCCCTCCCAGCTCCTCCCATCACTTTAACTCCACCCCCTCCAACACACACTCCCCTCCCTGCTCCTCCCATCACTTTAACTCCACCCCCTCCAACACACACCCCTCTCCCAGCTTCATCACTCTAACTCCACCCCCTCCAACACACACCCCCCTCCCCCAGCTCCTCCCATCACTCTAACTCCACCCCCTCCAACACACACCCCTCTCCCAGCTCCTCCCATCACTCTAACTCCACCCCCTCCAACACACACCCCTCTCCCAGCTTCATCACTCTAACTCCACCCCCTCCAACACACACCCCTCTCCCCCAGCTCCTCCCATCACTTTAACTCCACCCCCTCCAACACACCCCCCCCCTCCCCCAGCTCCTCCCATCACTCTAACTCCACCCCCTCCAACACACACTCCCCCCCTCCCCCAGCTCCTCCCATCACTTTAACTCCACCCCCTCCAACACACACCCCCCTCCCCCAGCTCCTCCCATCACTCTAACTCCACCCCCTCCAACACACACTCCCCCCCCTCCCCCAGCTCCTCCCATCACTCTAACTCCACCCCCTCCAACACACACTCCCCCCCTCCCCCAGCTCCTCCCATCACTCTAACTCCACCCCCTCCAACACACACTCCCCCCATCTCCCAGCTTCATCACTCTAACTCCACCCCCTCCAACACACACTCCCCCCCTCCCCCAGCTCCTCCCATCACTCTAACTCCACCCCCTCCAACACACACTCCCCCCCTCCCCCAGCTCCTCCCATCACTCTAACTCCACCCCCTCCAACACACACTCCCCCCCTCTCCCAGCTTCATCACTCTAACTCCACCACTACAAAACACACACTCTCCCTTTGTTAATTTCCCCTGAGGAAATCTACGTGTAATAGAAACTTAATATCAGTTGCAGAATTCAATTAAAATGATTATCTTTGAAACTGTAAACTGGCCGCCGTACCTTTGTGTTCATTCCAGTAATCTAAATGATGGACTTCATAGGCCAAGGCACACTTCAGAGGTAAAAATGAATTTAAAAGTTTTTAAGAATAAAGAACTTAATTCCATAACTCTTCCTTCTCCGCCATGCTTGGTCCCTTGTTGAACCGCCTGTCAACCTTTATTTCCATTAATAACTGCTTTTAGTCTTTTATTGGGAAGATTTTAGGATATTATTTCCTGCAGGAGCCGTGCATTGTAGAGCTATAATGCACTGGGAGAAATATAACTGCCCTGAAAGGACATCATAGAGCTATACTGTACTGGGAGGATATTATACTCGCCAATACTGGCTGTTTAGTTGTTAGAAAGGTTTTAAATCATTCCAAAATAGACTAAACAGATTAATAACCTCAACATCAAGCAACAGCACCCTCTCTCTGTCCTTGATAGCAGCCATTAAATCCAGCAGAGCCTTTCTCTGCCCTCAATGTTGATTCATTATTCTTTCTACTTTCTTTTCATAATTCTATAATAATATTTTATTTTAATGAGCAGAGAATGGTATTCATATGATTCACTGCTAAACCCTGGCCAGATATGAATTAGTTTGCACTTCTTACTCTAGGGTAAATGTACCCAAATAACCCAAATCTAAGAGGAAAATCAGGTTCAAAATACAGTGCAATATAATCAGACGGATGTATTGAATGATTAAATACAGAATATACTCAGATATACCTAGTATTTATCATTTTACAGTCTAATTTAGCAGAATTTGATAGATATTACCCTGTATTTAAACTCTTATGTAGTTCTCTATTAGCCTTCTTATATTTTCCTCTCCAAAAAGGTAACAGCGGGAAAACATGGAATTTCTTATTCCATAAGGTAGTCGACCCTTTTGTCACACTTGTTTCTGTACTTGTATAACTCAGTGATGAATAAACAATTTTCTAATCTAATCTAATCTAGTGTGTAGAACTGTAGATCGTGCATTTTCTGAAAATCTGACCCACTACCTGGTACCCCTCCAAAATGCTCCTCCCCCCCTATATATCCCAGATCTGAGTGGATATAAGAGAGAGCAGGAGGCTGAGGTAGGGAGAGACTATGTCCGCCATCCGCCATGTTTGTTTGAGGGAAGAAATGAATTGCTAGCGTCTGTATTAATGTGGGGCCCCCGTGTAATACAATGTGAAGGCCCCGTGCAACACAATTGAAGCTGGCTATCATGGCGGCACATCTCAGTTTAATCAGCTCCGGGCTGGGGTGGGGTGGGAGGGGGAGGGGGGGGGAGGGTGTGTGGGGGTGGAGGGGGGGGTAGAGGGTGTGTGGAGGTGGGGGTGTGTGTGGAGGTGGGGGGATGGGGTGTGTGGAGGTGGGGGAGGAGGGTGTGTGGAGGTGGGGGGGGGAGGGTGGAGGGTAGAGGGGTAGAGGGGTGGTTGAAGATAGTCATTAGAATAGGGGTGATAAAAGGGGTTTCGGTTTATGTAATACTTACAATTACAACTAGATGTATATTCTAATATAATATTGTATTTATTACTGTAATTTTAATACATTAAACAACCTGCTAGACATCTAACCAATGAACATCTATCCACCGTACAATTACCACTCATTTTTAACCACTGGACGGTCCATCTAAGAAAGTCATGAGCTAGGATATTCACCATCCTCTGACATTACCCTGCTAGGACATTCCCCATCCTCTGACATTACCCTGCTAGGACATTCTCCATCCTCAGACATTACCCTGCTAGGACATTCACCATCCTCAGACATTACCCTGCTAGGACATTCACCATCCTCTGACATTACCCTGCTAGGACATTCCCCATCCTCTGAAATTATCATGCTAGGACATTCCCCATCCTCTGACATTACCCTGCTAGGACAGTCCCCATCCTCAGACATTACCCTGCTAGGACAGTCCCCATCCTCAGACATTACCCTGCTAGGACATTCCCCATCCTCAGACATTACCCTGCTAGGACAGTCCCCATCCTCAGACATTACCCTGCTAGGACATTCCCCATCATCAGACATTACCCTGCTAGGACATTCACCATCCTCGGACATTACCCTGCTAGGACATTCACCATCCTCGGACATTACCCTGCTAGGACATTCACCATCCTCGGACATTACCCTGCTAGGACATTCACCATCCTCAGACATTACCCTGCTAGGACATTCACCATCCTCGGACATTCACCATCCTCGGACATTACCCTGCTAGGACATTTACCATCCTCTGACATTCACCATCCTTGGATATTTACCTAACTTATAAGGAGCTTTTAAAGGGACTTTATACCTAATTAATTGTTGCCATTGCAGACTGCCACAATTTTTTGATATATTTTTATTTTACTTCATCTTTCTGATCTAGGCTTGCAAGTGATTTAGTGCAATAGTGAATTGGATATCTACAAAGCCTGTAGATAAAAGAATTGCCAATCTTCCAGCGCCAGGTCCCACTATCTGCTCAATATGTGTAATCAGCTCAATATCTGCTCACAACATAAACAGTTGATATTAGATGTCACCAATAGTCTCTAGCCACAATCACACATATTGCCTCAGACTTGTGATTAGTTTGAGATGGATTAGAGCGGATAGAGTGTGTTAGAGCACAGAGATAGGGACAGGGGATAGAGTGTGTTAGCTAGATTACTAGGGCAGTGTATTGACTCTTAGTATCTATACACTAAATCTATGAATGCAAAGACAAAGTTCAAAACAAACACTTCAGACTCATTTTATATAAGAAACTCATATAACAAGACCATTTATTTATATCTATACATGTATCTACCTATCTACCAATAGATCTATCTACCTATCTATTATCTATCTATCTCTCTCTCTATATATATATATATCTATGAGGAAAGACAGGTATATTGTGAATTAGTGCAGAAGTCCCCCACTAGAGGGCGGAAGCTAGGTAACATGTATGAGGAAATGGAGTCTGGGGAGGGGCGGCGGGAGGTGGAAGAGCGGCTGTGGAGGGAGGAGGGGTGATTATGGGATCACCATGTACGCATGTGCAGTAACATAGTGGCAGGATTAGGGCGGCCATTGGTGGGGCAGTTACAATGCATTGAGGGACATTAGAGGGAGAGGAAGGGAATGGTTCTATGCGCATGCCTCATGGAGGTTAATGCTAGGTAGACCATTAATCATTACATTAAAGTATGACTTGTTTTATTGTTATGACATATATTATATATTGTGGATAATAGGGCAGAGAAACTGGAGGTGTCATCAACAACAGGGCCTGATTCCTATCCCAAATGATAGGGCAGTTATAGTTCTCCCAGGGCATTATAGCTCTATAATGCCCCTAGGGCGGTTATAGTTCTCTCAGGGCATCATAGCTCTATAATGCCGCTGGGCAGTTATAGTTCTCCCAGGGCATCATAGCTCTATAATGCCGCTGGGCAGTTATAGTTCTCCCAGGGCATCATAGCTCTATAATGCCCCCAGGGCGGTTATAATTCTCCCAGGGCATTATAGCTCTATAATGCCCCCAGGGCAGTTATAATTCTCCAAGGGCATCATAGCTCTATAATGCCCCCAGGGCAGTTATAGTTCTCTCAGGCCCCTACTTTTTTGATATTACGAAAATATATGTTTTGGATGATTTCAGGCTGCCTGTTAAATCCTGGCAGTTATAGTTCTCCCAGACCACCATATAATACCAGGATTTAACATGCAATTACAGCCTGAAATCATCCAGAACATATATTTCCGTAATATTAAAAAAGTGGTAAAAGTAATAAAACTCAAATTTAGTGGCAACTCTCATCTGAAAATATCCAGCTTGCCCTGGAGAACAGTTGTTCTTACCGACACGAGAGAAACAAACAAGTATGAAATATCACCGCGGGCGGGGTAGCAGCCTTACACTTATACACGCTGCCATACACCGTTACCTCACAACTACCTTTGTCTTAGTTCTACAGCTGGATGCAATGTATTACTACCTTCTCTATGGGTTTACAATGAGGTCGCTTTACTGGATAACCTGACCCTCTTCAGATGTGGACCTCATAACTTTTCGTCTTATTATATATTTCTGTTAAATGAATACTATTACTATCATTAATTGTTTACTAGTTTGAATTGTCTGTATTGTCTGCCTAACCTATTTATTTCAGTTATGTTCCATCATACCACCCACCTTATTTTGAATCGTTGTTTGGTTATAAATAAAACTAATTGTAATCTTGAAAGTATTGTCACAATTCTGTATACAAAAATTGTTTCACACCAACAAAACTTGAGAAATCTTCACGTGAGCTGAAATAAGATCTCTGCACCTTATTTCATCTTTTTATCTCATTTTATTAACTGTATAAACTGCATCTAAATTCATAGTTAACTCTGCCTTGAGAGAGATGGTAACGTCTGGGAGAACTGGATCTGATCTGTATACCTATTTGTCTGTATTGGTCTATTTCGCAACTTCATAATGTACTGTGTGAGTTGGATAAATAAAGTAGTATCTTATCTTATCTCTTAAAACATAAACACAAGTTTCCCTGTCCTGCCCCAATATACCCTCACCACCTATAGCCAGTGTAAGGCGCAGGAGCTGCTCTATCTCAGCCTAGAGCAACTCAGCTCAAAACACAAACAGCGAGCAACTCTTACTATAGCAAGTGTAAGGTCAGGCATGGCCCCAGGCCTGTGTCACTCTCCCACCTCTCCACATCCATCCAACTCTCCAGTCACATTTGTCATGTGTTCCACGAAAAAGAGTCGCAAGTCGCAAAATTGATGTTTTTCAAAATGTTTTTTTTCACAAGATTTCTTTATTGAAATGTTCTGATTTTTTTAGGGTTTAGCACTTATAGTCCCATGAATTCATGTAACAAATTTCATGACATTGTATTAAATATATCCTTGTGTTTTGAAGGCCTTCATATGGAGAATATTTAGTTGCTTGACTGGTAATTATTTACCCAGCCAGAAACATTGCAAAGTTTGTTTTTTTAAATAAAAATATCAAACTTAAAATATAGAAATACATGTTAGATGTTTCCGTGTTTACTATCATTCGAATCACCTTCATCACCTCTTTTTAAATATATCTCAGAATCCATATTTTGCGACTTGTGACTCATTTTGCTAAAACACTTCACATTTAGGTGAATTGCTCCCAGGTAGAGTCCATTGAGCAGCTCCTGAGCACAATAACTGAGCAGTTCTAACTACAGCCAGTATAAGGGCAGAGGTGGCCGTAGGGCAAGAGGCTGTGTGGCCTTGCACATCTAATGTCTCTGTGTTGTTGAGAGTGCTGCTTTAATATGGTTGACATAACTGAGAGTGTAGCTTTAATATGAGTAACTCTTGTATAAACATATATCAGCAGCAGAATATTGATAATTCAGTCCTATCAGTCATAATATGAGTAACTCTTGTATAAACATATAACAGCAGCAGAATATTGATACATCCAGTCCTATAAGTCATAATATGAGTAACTCTTGTATAAACATATAACGGCAGCAGAATATTGATACATCCAGTCCTATCAGTCATAATATGAGTAACTCTTGTATAAACATATAGCAGCAGCAGAATATTAATAAATCCAGTCCTATAAGTCATAATATGAGTAACTCTTGTATAAACATATAACAGCAGCAGAATATTGATACATCCAGTCCTATAAGTCATAATATGAGTAACTCTTGTATAAACATATAACAGCAGCAGAATATTAATAAATCCAGTCCTATAAGTCATAATATGAGTAACTCTTGTATAAACATATAACAGCAGCAGAATATTAATAAATCCAGTCCTATAAGTCATAATATGTGTAAATTAGCTAAGACCTGTGTTGTTCCAATAACTGAGAGTGCAGCTTAAACAACAAGGCTCTCAGGTAGGTCCCATGAGAGCAGCTCATGACTGACTCACACCAGCTCCGAGCAGTTCCTGAGCAACTGTAAAGATACAAGTCTGAGCTGACTGAGTGTCTAAGGCTGAAACTTCTTATAGATATGTTTGTATTTCTTCATATCTGTGAGAAATGACTTTGATAGACGTGAACACAATCACCTGTCAATGGTAGAACGCGAGGTGTCTCACGGGACATCAGGACATGCCTCGGGGAAGAGACTTCTGTGAAATATAACCATCAAAATCCCTTCTCTTATATCAATTCTTCATGAATACAAATTAAATATTTAAATGTATGGCACCTTGGTAGTCTCCAGAAATGTTGCATATTCTTTTTGTATTGCCTCGTAAAATATCTCAGCTATATTTATGACAAATGCATTCCTTATTTCTTTTTACCATAGACCCTTGGGTGCAGACACACAACCCCAAGCCTAGTATGTCTAACCAATCTAATCTCAGACCACCCTTCACATGGCTAAATGGCAATATGTGATATTACCCCAAAACACATATGAAGTATTGACATACAGATGCCCTATGAATAAGGAATTGTTATGGATGAAACCTTATTGAAGATAACTACCCAGGGACGGTCAACTGTTGCTAGGTTTTATATTTGATTTAAGGGTGAATTGTCTCAAAATGTACAAGTCGCCTTCACCAAACCTCTCAAATAACCCAAATTTAAGACAAATATAAGGTTAAAGATTCAGTTCAACCTAACTAAACAGATTGTTTGAATCAAGGCAATGTCAAATATACTCAGATATACCTCTTATTGACCATTTTTCAGTCTAATTTAGAAGAATTTACCAAATGCGTAGATCTGCCGATTGTACATTTTCTTAAAATCTGACCCCCAATCTCTATTCCCTAATTATCTAATTAACCACAAGTACACAGACACATTACACTTCCGCTCTACAATATAAGGACAATAAAGCCTTTAACCACAGAAATTACACAAATTCTAGACTAGAGATTTTATTTCATAGCATCACTTTGTTAATTAGACATGTAATTCTTAATTTTCTTTTAGTTCTTTCAAAGCTTTCCAATGTATTTTTAATTCAAAATCACTCTCAGGGAGGAAATGAACAGGAAGCTCTAAAGGAACTCCAAAATGGCAACTAGAGGCTTTCTCCCTATTATCTAATTAATTTGGTAATTAATAATTAATTAATTAATTAATTATAAAGCAGCTAGCAGAAGTTTGGGAAGTGCTCAGCTTGAGTTAAATGAAGCTTGGTGGAGTTATGTTTGTCTTCCCCGGTAGAGGGCGTGTGAGTGGCACAGATGTATAATGGCGGACAAACACCGGAAGTGGGGGCAAACCGTCCTCAGCGTCCCCTGTAGGCAGGCGTGGGAACTAAACAAGCCTGACCAGCTGGTGGGTCTGCATGTCCAGCCTCACCCACATGGGTCAGATCTTTAGAAAATGTACAATTCGCCTTCAACAATCCTCTTAAATAACCCACATTTCAGACTAAAAACAGGTTCAAAATACAGTTTAACATAACCAGACATATTTATTGAATGAATACAATACAGAATACACTCAGATATAACTAATATTTATCAGTTTTCACTCTATTTTAGAAGAATTTGATAGATTTGTAGAACTCTAGATTGTGCATTTTCTGAAAGTCTCCCCCGCCTACACACTGTCCCTACTGCACCCAGTGTTAGTCCCTCTCCTCCCTCTCTGCTTGTATTTGTATGTCACAGGACACCCCGGCCTTCCTTTTCTAGTCAATAGCTTTACAATGTTAACACGTTCTGACATCAGGATCATATCAATAAATGTACCTTCTAAATAATTCATGATTTATGGGTCAGATTTTCAGAAAATGTACAATTCACCTTCTCCAATCCTCCTAAGTAACCCAAATTTCAGACGAAAAATTCCAAATACAGTTCAACAAAACCAAACAGATTGCTAGAATCAATACAATGCCGAATATACTTGAATTTACCTAGTATTGACTAAACTGCAGCCTGATTTAACAGAATTTACTAACTGTATACAGCTGCCAATTGTACATTTTCTGAAAATTTGACCCTTATACTAGCCTCTCTTCTCCCAATCCTTGGTTGTTCTTTTCGTAAAGATGATTATATTTCATCAAATTAAATAATTGTTATGAGGTTTTTTTGTCTTTTGCTGCCTTTGTCTCACTCCCGACATCAGACCACATGGTTCCCTCCCCTTCCTCCTACACCTTCTCCCTTTCTTGGCCTTTCTCTGGCGCCTTCTCTTTCTGCACCACTTCATCCTAAGGCCAAGAGAAATAGGTTTGTTTCCATCTCATTTCCTACCTAGTAATACCTTACCCGCCTAAAGCCTTTTTAACCCCAAAAGTTAATTAAAGCAGTATCGCAACCTAGAAACACTTGAGCTTCTTTTATATGATTCATTTGGACAGCAAGGTTATATTCTCAGTTATTTGATGGTCCTGGGTAAGACCATAAAGTGCCTTTCTGTCTCGTTTCTCTGTCTCTCTCTCCCTTCTTCTCTATCTCTATTTCCTGGGAAGACCATTAAGTGCCCTTCTGTCTCTGTCTCTCTCTTCCTTCTTCTCTATCTCTATTTCCTGGGTAAGACCATAAAGTGCCTTTCTGTCTCTTTTTCTCTCTCTCTCTCCCTTCTTCTCTATCTCTATTTCCTGGGTATGATCATAAACTGCCTCCCTCTGAGCTCTCCCGCCCTTGATATAACCTTTAATGTATTGATAAGGGCGTAAAGCAACCAATCTCACTCACTCTCACCCATTTGATCCATCATTTATGTCAAATTAAATTATATTATTACTAAATACGACTATTGTTTATTATGTTTGTACCACATTTGAAATCAAATGGGCGGAGAGAACAAGGCCACCAGTGAGCGATAATAAGCCCCTGCAGGAAAGGATTCCAGCTCAACAATCAGAATGTGGTTATTTTTCACCTGACATGTGCCACAAACACCACTTGACAATGGGCGCATAAACCAGGTCATGAGCAGGTCACGAGCAGGTCACGAGCCGGTAATGAGCAGGTCACGAGCAGGTCACGAGCCGGTAATGAGCAGGTCATGAGCAGGTCACGAGCCGGTCACGAGCAGGTCATGAGCAGGTCACAAGCTCACATATGCTCATCGGTGAGCAGGTTCCCTGTCTCAGCCTATCAGTACATGTATAGCACATACAGCAATGAGCAGATCATGAGTGGGTCAGGAGCTCACATATGCTCCCTGTCTCAGTACATGTATAGCACATACAGCAATGAGCAGGTCACCTACACACCAGCTCACATATGCTCCCTGTCTCAGTACATACATGTATAGCACATACAGCAATGAGCAGATCACCTACACACTAGCCCACATATGCTCCCTGTCTCAGTACATGTATAGCACATACAGCAATGAGCAGGTCACCTACACACTAGCCCACATATGCTCCCTGTCTCAGTACATGTATAGCACATACAGCAATGAGCAGGTCACCTACACACTAGCCCACATATGCTCCCTGTCTCAGTACATACATGTATAGCACATACAGCAATGAGCAGATCACCTACACACCAGCCCACATATGCTCCCTGTCTCAGTACATGTATAGCACATACAGCAATGAGCAGGTCACCTACACACCAGCTCACATATGCTCCCTGTCTCAGTACATACATGTATAGCACATACAGCAATGAGCAGATCATGAGCGGGTCAGCCCACATATGCTCCCTGTCTCAGCCTATCAGTACATACAGCAATGAGCAGGTCAGGAGCCAGTCTCAGCACCCAGCACATGAATCTCTGCCTCCCTCAGCCCCACTCCGCAGTAATCTAGACACTTCCAATATATAAATAATAGAAGCTGTACAATGGCAGCTTTTGCCTCTATATTGAAATAGTCGCATTTATTGCCTGAACTCTTGCTTCACCCTGATACATGTATGACAATGTAAGATCTTCGTTATATGTATGAAAACTATTGCAATAAACATGTTATACTACTACTAATAATTTATTGGTAAAACCATCCAAATTCATATGTATGAAAAGTATTGGAATAAAAATGTTATAATAATAATTATTTATTGGTAAATCCATCCAGACTGTGACTTCTACATGACTGCACTGTGCAGTATAGAGTGTTGAATCACCTGCAGACATCCCCCCTTCCCGCCCCCCCCCCCCCTCCCATCCACTAATGAGTGCACAGTTATGGAGCGGCACACAGGTGCCCCACCAGTCCCTGCTGTCAGTCTTACAAACACTGTTATCTGCTTGTTATAAGCACACATAGGCCCTGATGGCTGACTTCCCCTGTATTAGTAACCTAAGCCGCCAGTCTATGGAAAGTCATACATCACATTATCCCCATGTGGCGCCGCATCGTTTGGGCCGGATATTGCCTCCGCTCTCCGCAATGAGAGGAAATAAAGGAATGAGAGATTTAATCATGCATATCTCAGCTGTGACGTCCGCTCAGAGTCGCTATTCATTAGTGGTCTCAGTTACCCTGCGCTTATAACCCTGATCCACTGGTACTTCATGTAGTTAAGGGTCTGACACACTACACATTTATTTATGTATATCTCAAGTGTCACTTATCCCCAGCTCATGCACTTAAGGGTCTGACTCACTTTGACAATCTACTGAGACCTTGTGTCAACTTCACTATGTGAAGTGCCAGTTTCAGTTACTCTTATAATCACCGGAACATTTCAGGTTAGATATTGTTGATTTGCCTACTAAAGGCTCGGAAATACTACAGAATCAACTAAGGAGAGACCACCTTTTAATTGAGAATAATTTCTTCAACCCATTAATCTGAGCTTATATTATTATTCTGGGTATACGTTGTCTCAGGTTGCTCTAATAGTTGCACATGTCATACTGTAATACCATATTGAATCCTAGCTGATTATTTCTGGGAATATCATATTGTGGATAATAGCTTTGCCTCCTATATCCTCCAGTCAAAGCAATGCATACACATCTTAGAATGATTGAGGTTTTAATTAATTATTCATCACATGTGACAGCTACCAATCAGTGAGAGACAAGGAGAGATTGTTGTGTCAATCGTGCAGCCGTCACTTCATGTAGCCACCGCTGCATAATTCATAGCGACATGGGCTGTGGTCGGGTGTGTGTGGGCTGTGGGGTTCAGGGTGTGGGGGGTGGGGCTGAGGTGTGGGGGTTTAGGGTTCTCAGGTGGAGGGTTGCAGTGTTGCAGGGTGGAGGGTTTAGGGTTCTCAGGTGGAGGGTTGCAGGGTGGAGGGTTGCACAGTTGAGGGTTGTCGGGTGCAGTGTTGCAGTGTTGTAGGGTTGTAGGGTGGAGAAGTCACACAAGTTGTATGATCAAACCCCAAGATACTTTCCTCTTGAACTGTTTAAGGCCAATATAATGCAGGCTATGAATGTGGTAACAATATGACCCTGTCTGCCCTCTGGGAGCGGTAGGTCCCTAAACACAGCTGCAACTGTTGTCAATTATTAAACAGAAGCTGAGAAGCGCAACACCTTGTCAACCTACCCAATATGTGATGTGTTCCAGGAAAATGAGTCACAAGTCGCACAATTGATATTTTTAAAAGTGTTTTAGTCATAAGATATCCTTGTTGGAATGTTCTGACTTTTAGAGGGTTAAGCACTTATAGACATATAAATCCATGTACCAAATTTCAGGACATTGAATTTAATAAATTCTTGCGTTTTGAAGGCCTTTGTATGGAGTGTATTTACTTACTTTATTGGTTATTACCCATCCAGAAAAATTGCAAACTATTTTTTCAAAAATAAAATCATCAAACATAAAATATAGGAATATTTATTAGATGTCCTTGTGTTTACTATCTTTCGAATCGGCTTGATGTCCTCTTTTCAAATATCATGGTATCTCAAAATCCATATTTTGCGACTAATGATTAATTTTCCTAAAACGGATCATATATGATGGATAAACCATTCAGTAATTCACTCATTAAGGACCTTATTTATTACTTATTTACTACATAGATATCCCACTAAATGGTCCTGGGTAAGACCTTAAAGTGCCTGGTCTTGGGTAAGACCTTAAAGTGCCTTTCTGTCTCTTTTCTCTGTCTCCCTCTCCCTTCTTCTCTATCTCTATTTCCTGGGTATGATCATAAACTGCCTCCCTCTCAGCTCTCCCGCCCTTGATATAACACTTCAAAGTGTTGATAAGGGCGTAAAGCAACCAATCTCACTCACTCACTCACCCACTAAATGTCAGATGTAGTTTAACGTTACACGTTTCTCATCTACTTTACCCAAGCCTCAGGTGATGGGGAGGGAAGGCAGGCTGTAAATCCTCCTCCTCCTCATTAAATAGTGATGTCTTAGAGCAAAATGGGTCGCATGTCGCAAAAGATGGATTTTGAGATCTTGAGATCATATTTGAAAAGATAAGATCAAACAGATTCCAATGATAGTAAACAGTCGGGCACCTAATATGTATTTCTATAGTTTAAGTTTGATATTTTTGTATTTGACAATAAAAATAGCAATATTTCAAGGTGGACATTTAATAGTAAAGTAGTTGAATTTACTCTTTTGGTTGACCTCAGGAAAGCATGGATATATTTAATACACTGATCGATACATGTAATCATGCTATGACAAGCGTTAGCACCTAAAATGAAAACATTGCCACGATTATATCTTGTGAATAAAACATTTTGAAAAATAGCAATTTTGCGACATGGGACAGATTGTGCTCTAACACATGACAGATGCAGTGTAAGGTTACACATCCCCATCTTCATCATTCAAACATTAACCCAGAAGTACAGCTGGGCGAACAATACTAGTCTAGACTAGTCATGATTATTCTAATCATAATTATTATTATTATTATTGTATTGTATCACACTATCAACTTATTTTTTATTGTGTCCAACTTACTTTTATTGTGTATTACCATGTGTCGTATCATCCATTATATGTTTTACATAGTTGTGTTAGTTCATTTTTCTAAACTTGTTAATGTAGACTGCAGCAGCAGGTAGAAGGCCTAAATTTACTAGTGTTACCTGTTCTCGACTGTTTTATTGTGATTCATGGCTTGAGATGCTGGATAAATACAATCTTTAAAAAAAAAAAAAAATGTTCATGCCCCAAGCTTGAGGTGTTGGGTGAGGGACGGTAGGCTGTACATCCTCCTCCCACTCATTAAATAGTCACAGGAAGTTGACTAACGCCTGCACATGCGCACAACAGTTTATACCCGGCACTTCCCACCATTGCCACCAGGGGAGCCCCTTTCTTTTAATTCAGACCCACCACGCCACCACTGGTGGGACCAGGAACTAATACTGTGCTGCCTGCAGGTAATGACCTCAGTCACGTGGGACGTCAGTTGACAACGTCATCACGTGACACAGTCACATGACTAAGCTGACTGACTAATGCACATTTTGGGTTTCTACCAAAATCTATTCTTCTCTGAATTATTTTTTTTGAGATTTCACTGAGACCATTTCCTAAAATTCCTTTCAGTTCAAATAGGTTTGGTTCATGGAGTGACAACACCAGAATGCTTTATTGATCATGGACAAGTAGGGTTTCTACCTAAATTTAAGCATTTTCCTGAATTTCCTCTCAGCTTGAATAGGTTTGGTTGATTGAGTGAGGGAATCCAGATCACTCTTCTTCCCCCAAGGTGAAGAGCGTTGGAAGGCTACCAGTGAATCCTTTCCTCCTCATTAAATAGTCATGTTCATCTTGAACAGTGAAAGCTCAACACCCAGTCTAACACTACCAGAAGGTAATACAATATGTTATAACACCCAACCTGTACCAGAACATAATACACTATGTGATGTGTTTCGGGAAAATGAGTCATAAGTCGCAAATTGATATTTTTCAAAGTGTTTTTTCTCACAAGATCACATTATTGGAATGTTCTGATTTTTTGGAAGTGCATCACCTATACTTATATCAATCGATGTATCAAATTGCAGGACTATCTATGTAATATATCCTTTCGTTTTAAAGGTCCTCATATGGACTACATTTAGTTACTTTACTGTTTACTGACCCCACGAAATATTGGAAACTTTTTTCAAAACTTAAAATATCAAACTTAAAATCTCGAAATACTTATTAGACTATTGGACTGTTTATTATCATTGGAATCGGCTTGATCTCATCTTTTCGGATATAATGGTATCTCAAAATCTATGTTTTGCGACTTATGACTCATTTTCCTGAAACACATCACATATGTTATAACACCCAACCTGTACCAGAACATAATACAATATGTTATAATATGCCTCTGGTTGTGACGAAAATAGCACCTTGTGTAACTCATATCCTGAATGAATCACTTTTCAAATCAAAATTCAAATCCAATATGAATATAGCATCTGTATGCTGCTACATGCCTGGTGTATCACAGGGGTGCATTACTCACTGGTGTAATGCAGCCAACACACGGTGATTACCCGTAGTTTATGTGTGTGAAGTAACAGTGTAGTGAGACATAACCAGGGCAGGTATGTATGATATAAGCTCCCACACTGTTATAGCTAGACATAACCAGGGCAGGTATGTATGATATAAGCTCCCACACTGTTATTGTTACCACTGTTATAGCTAGAGTCCACCAGTAGCAGGGCAAAGTGTCGGTTGACTGGTACATTAGACTTCACTAATTTATTCAGTTATCATCAGTACAATAAGTAAAGTACCATGCCTGCCACTCCTTCAATCCCTGTCTTATTTACTTCAATTCAATTCAATAGGGGAGTTGCATGTCTCACTGCGCATGTGTACTGCAGTGCTTGCTGGGATGGATTCTGTTGAAATCTGACACAAATATTTGGCACTTTTTTTTCCTAAAATTGCAAGAATGTTTTCACCAATAATATAGCTTTTATAGATGATCTATGAAAACCAAATGCATGATGGGAAAGATGAAGTCTTGTGTCATAGAAACATGTATAAAACATGGATATTGACATTAGAACATTGATATTTAGTTCATGCTGAACATGGCATGATTTCAATATATTTTACACTGTACCATTACTCCCATAATTCCATGCGAATCAAGATTCAAAATGGCGGCTATGCAAATCCCCTATTCAATTCAATTTACAGGATAGAAATAATTTAGAAGGTTACATGATCTTCACTAATTCTATTCACCCAATTACTCAATGGATTCTTCTCACTTCTCAGATAAAGAATAAGTAATTTTGGGATGAAAACCCCCCGGAAAGGGGATTCATGAACCAAGTATAAATAAAATCTTTAAAAAGACATTTACTTTCCTTCAGTCCCTGTAATCTTTATTTAACAAATATTATTTCTCCAACAAGTCCAACATTTTGTTATGCCTACAATTTTCTGATCATCGCCTGACAAATAATTTGTCCCACTAATGCTGATAAACCATAATTACACCTGTGCATGGCATCATATCCACACTACACTATTGCCATGTCACAGTCTTTCTTCACTTCCTTTCACTTGACAAGGGACACAGAAAAATTAGTCTAAAGTCACACAATTTCCCAGCTCTGTGTTGCTGAATCGGCACTTTTAGTCATATAAATACATTTACCAAATTTTCAGACTGTATGGAATACTTTTGCATTTCCAATGTCATCTTATGGAGTGTATTTAGGTCATTCAGTAGCTTATTTCAGAGATGTAAAGAATAGAAGTAGTTATTAGGTGTTCTAAACTTTAGCATCATTGGAATCCCATTGATCTCATCTTTTTAGATATGAGAGAAAAACTCAAGTCTACTATGTTAAACATTGGGCACCAAAGTTAAGTTAACATAAGTTAGAAATAAGTGAAAACATTTTTATTTGAAGGGACATAATTTTAAATGTTGACCCTATTGGTTTTTTTACGCTATTGTTAATTCTAACAAGAACATTTTAAAGTATGAAATTAAAACAGCAACAAAATAAGTTAGTTTGCACTTGGTGCCCCATAGTAAACTCTAACTGTACATGTGCAATCATACCAATAACTGCCTGTGAGTATTTCACACTTGTCCCTGCTTCTTAGTATCCTCCAGTATCTCTTGTTTCAATTTAACTGGGCTCCAGCCCAGTCCTCCCCTCTCCCCCTCCCCACCACCATGTCGTACAGCCCCGGCAGCCCCCCTCCCCCTCCCCCCATGTCAGACAGCCCCGGCAGCCCCCTCCATCCCCTCCCCCCATCCCCTCCCCCCCCACCATGTTTGACAGCCCCGGCAGCCATTATAAGTGAATCCATCACTGACTCTAATATTTCCCTCCTCCATAAACCTGCCACCACCACCAGGGGGCGCTATGAACAAGGACCAGGGAGGGGAGGCTTAGGGGGGCAAGATGGCGGGACAAGATGGCGGGGCAAGATGGCGGCACAAGATGGCGGCACAAGATGGCAGTAATAGCAAGGTGTTACTACCATCGTTTCAAGTAAATCCTAACACAAATAAAATTTCCTTTTTTATCAAAGTGTCAAATATCAATAATTATATCTTTGGGTCATAGTTATAAAGGTTCAGCATTTTAGACTTTTGTTTCTTTTTCTTTTTTGTTTTGCTCAGGGTATGGGGGTCGGGCGGTGGGTTATGGGTCCAAAACTAATAAATGAAAATATTTTACCAATTTCATCTATTTATTTTTGAGGCGATAAAAATATAAGAATTAAATAGAGTTATCTCTATGAACGGATCTTGATAGAACAGTATGTATATCTACAGGGGAAATAAAATAGCTTACACCCAAATGAAAACGGTATAAAAACATGTAAGTGTACTGCCCCCACTAGAAGGACGTACATATGGGGGGGGGGGGTTTGCCCCCTAAGCCCCCTCCCCTTGAGTCCCCCCCCCCCCTCCACCTCCACCACTCACACTCACACAGCTACTCTATATGCAGATCCCGAATGTTACCATTTCATTATGGCACAAGAGGAGAAAAACTTTCATGAATTTAAACAAAATATTTGGTTTGTTTTAAAACGAGATTTGTCAACAAGTCATTGCTGGTGTTCATTGTGTTTTATGAGAGGGCGTAGAGGGGGCAGCACCGTATTAAGGAGGCTAAACATTGAGCAACAGTTGCTGGACTGTAAATATTCTGATGTAGAGAAAGTGGGTGGAACTGGACTTGGCTGCAAATATAAGGTGAAATATGTCAGAAAGTTGTCAACAAAATGTCAGATATTGCTTTTTATCACATCTTTACAGCGGGTAATATTGAAGGCCATAATGTACAGCATTGGCACCCATACTACACACTGTGTGTATCAATGCCATAGGCTACAATATTACACTCATAGCACATACAGCGTGTGGTATGGCCTTTGTATTACACCTTTCTAGCGGGTAATATGCAATGCCATAGGCTACAGCATTGGGTGATTATTATACCTTTCTGGCGGGTAATATGGAATGCCATAGGCTACAGCATTGGTGCTCATATCACATACAGCAAGATAACCCACAACACTTTCCATGAATTTCCATAAAGTTTTCTGCCGTAAATATCAGGAAAAGTATAATAAATACAAAATCTCCGAGTTCCATATTACACTTGGGCTTTTATACACCATTTTGTTCATTCACTACGATCACTTACTGGTATTCCCCATGTGTAATATGCAACGTGCGGATCGCTGTCTGGAAATGTTGTTGTATGGGTCAGATTTTTAGAAAATGTACAATTCAACTTCACCAATCTTCTCAAATAACCCAAATTTCGACAAAAATAAAGTTCAAAATACAGTTCAACCTAACCAAACAGATTGCTATAATCCATGCAATGCCAAATATACTCGAATTTACCTAGTATTGGCCAAATTGCAGCCTAACTTAGCCTAATTTACTGTATGTGTACAGCTGCCAATTGTACATTTTCTGAAAATCTGACCCACATCAAGGCAATGGGTCCCACCTTCAGTTATACTTCTCACAAATACAACGTTATTGTTATCATTTTTGTTTAATAACGTAACTCTATGTTTTCCAAAGGGGGCCCTCAGGAGGATCTATGGTTTCATAGAGGAGACCCCTCCCTTTTTCGGTGCAAAAATTTGATATGATATTGAAAGTGTCACCCACCATACATAGCCCGAATTTGTAACAGTCACTATTCATTTCATCATCTCACCTCATATCTCATTAATACTATCGATCCTAGGATCGTGTCAACACTTTATATCGAATATGTAAATAATACATGGTGTTTTTGAATGAATATGTAAGATGTAAGGATAGTATAATCTAATGTTGGAAACAATCCTATGTACAGTAAATAGTAAATTCATAACAATACTTTCATCCACCATATGGACAAGAGATATAGCCCAGTAGATCAGGGCATGAGGAAAATCGCTCTGCGGAGCGAAATTGTTTTGTTTTGAATTTGTACATGCCTCCTGAATAAATGTATTGTCCAAAAAAAAAAGTACACTTCCGGAAATAAAAACCTATACATACCTACATGTTTCTTCTCCCTTACTATGGCTTAGGATCAGGGAGAATCTTATTCTCTCTTTACCAGCGCCTAGTTCGGGATAAAAGAAATCTGTGATGTGTTTCAGGAAAATGAGTCATAAGTCGCAAAATTGATATTTTTCATAGTCTTTTTATCACAAGATCTATTGATTGAAATGTTCTGATATTTAGAGGGTTTAGCACTTATAGTCATATGAATCTATGTACCAAATTTCGGGACATTGTATTAAATATATCCTTGCGTTTTGAAGGCCTTTGTATGGAGTATATTTAGTTACTTTACTGATAATTACCCATCCAGAAACATTGCAAACTATTTTTTCCAAAAATAAAAATATCAAATATAAAATATAGAATTACTTCTTTAATGTCCTTCATGTTTACTATCATTGGAATCAGCTTGATCTCCTCTTTTCAAATATTATGATATCTCAAAATCTATATTTTGCGACTTATGACTCATTTTCCTGAAACGGATCACATTAATTTATTCTTAGTAGTCCTACCTGATCTATGCTCAAATGCTGCAACTTGAGAACAATAATTCAGCAGCAAAAAACAACACGAGTGGTTTTATTTCCACAAAATCTGAAACTTCCTAAATAAAAACATTACCTGTTTTCCCGTGTGTTTGCAACATTAATGATCACAACCCAAACATGTAAAATGTGGCATTTTAACGAACTTAATTCAAGGAAAAGTAAGTGAAATCCTTCAGTATCAAATATTATCTTAAAGATAGACAAATGTGCATTCCAGTGATTAAATTGTAATAGAAAAGCGAAAGGAAAGTAAAGAACAACGTCTCTGCAGACCTAAGAAACATCTGAGAGAAAAAACCTTAATTTATTCTGAAAATGTATAAAATATGTAATATGTATCCTTAAGTATGAAAAGAGTAGACCTATACATGAGCAATAAGTCTTGTCCTAAGTTTATAAGTACAGTTTATGTGTGAAATAGTCGATAGAAGACAAAATGTCTACTCTACATGTCCTTATATAGAGCTCCAACCCACGATCTATAGATTTGATAGTTTCTACTGAAGTTACCATGCAGAGAAGTTATATGTAAGAGCGATCTATAGAGATATATACCTCAGCCATTGCACCTTAGTTAGTCTCAATATCCACCTTCATGAGACCAAACCACCAACATTTGGCAACCAGCAATTGTATGTATTGGTTTTTAAAAAAATATTGTAGTATATTTATACAGGCACCAGTATATGGGTCAGATTTTCAGAAAATGTACAATTGGTAGCTGCACACATTTAGTAAATTCTGCTAAATTAAGCTGCAATTAATTTTGGCCAATACTAGGTAAATTTGAGTATATTCAGCATTGCATTGGTTCTAGCAATCTATTTGGTTATGTTTGGATTTTATTTTCGTCAGAAATTCGGATTATTTCAGAGGATTAGTAAAGGTGAATTGTACATTTTCTGAAAATCTGACCAATATAATAATTGCATTTTTGTTCAGAACAGACAATAACATTCCGAAATTGAATATATACTCTCTGCCTAGGCATGTCTTCCTGAGAGTCATCAGTGATAAAGATGGACTCACGGTTTCAAAATTTGAGTTCCTGAATTGTAATGGTTGAAATTTTGAATTCTTGAATTGTAATTGTTCAAAGTTTGAATTCCTGAAATGTGATGATTTAAAGTTTGAATTCTTAAAGTCAGATTAAATACATACCAATGCCAATTAATCTTTGAGTGATATTTTAAATTTTATTTTGTCAAATAAGTTTTGTCTGGTCGTGGTCGACAGTGTGAGGTGGCTGACTCATATTCCATCTCTACAAGCTTGTATAACTTTCATGATTTCATGTCAAGATATCATGCATGGATTTGTTTCTAAAAGGATCAAAAGCATTCATTCAGAGACAAGGAACATGATCTAATTAGAGCAGATATAGTTTAATGTCCTAAAACCCTAATAGCACAATGGAGGATTAGAAGAAAGTATATGTCCTGGGACAGTGAATATCAACCCTGATATAAGAATATGGATGCGCGCGCATATCATATGGTTTAGTTTAGGGGCAGTCTGTATATGAGTTGTTTCCCATAAAGCCTGGGTTCCACTGCCCCGCTACTTCTCCCGCGACTACTCCCGTTTCTTTGGTCCCGCTACTTTTAGAAGTGGGAGTAAGTAGCAAGAAGTAGCCGCTTCAATTCAAGCATGTTTGATTTCAAACGGCTACTTATTGTTACTTCCCGTTTCTTCTGAAATAGCGAGACCAAAGAAACGGGAAAAGTAACGGGAGAAGTAACAGGAGAAGTAGCGTGGCCGTGGAACCAGGCTCAAGTTTATATAATAGATCCTATCTAAGTAGACTGGTTGTAGAACATGTAGAAAGGGAAAATTATTATATCTTTCCTGTGGGTAATATGGAACGTTATATACTACAGCACTGGATTTCATATCACATACAGCAGGCAATAAAGCTTGTTATTACCCCCTACACTAGCTATTAATTTCCATCAAATTGTTAGTGAACTTTTCACCATAAATATTGGGAAAAGTATAACAAAATTAATACAAAATATCTCAAATTTCCGAGGTACACTTAGTCTGCACAATTGTGTTGGCTCATTCAATGTCCACATGTAATATTTATATTGGATCTAATATTACAGATCTCATGATGCTAGATGACTAATGACTGACACTGTGCACCAGCAGGCCCTCAATGGAGGTTATTAATCCGTTTAGTATCTGTCTATGGTGGTTATAGACCCTGGATTAATCAAGGCAGTGACTAAACACAAACAGTGCACCAGCAGGCCCTCAATGGAGGTTATTAATCCGTTTAGTCTATGTCTATGGTGGTTATAGACCCTGGATTAATCAAGGCAGTGACTAAACACAAACAGTGCACCAGCAGGCCCTCAATGGAGGTTATTAATCCGTTTAGTCTCTGTCTATGGTGGTTATAGCCCCTGGATTAATCAAGGCAGTGACTAAATCAAATTTGAAAGACGTTTGAGTGATCCGAGCAGTGCCTTTCACCAGTATAACGGTCAGATTTCCAGAAAATGTACAATTCACTTTCACCAATCTTCTCAAATAACCCAAATTTCAGATGAAAATAAAGTTCGAAATACAGTTCAACCTTAACCAAACAGATTGCTAGAATCAATGCAATGCCAAATATACTCGAATTTACCTAGTATTGGCCAAATTGCAGCCTAATTGTACAGAATTTACTAAATGTGTACAGCTGCCAATTGTACATTTTCAGAAAACCTGACCCATGTACTGCATTGACTGACTAGACGATAGAACTGTAGGGCCGGCCTCGCCACATACAATAGACCTTTACCTATTAACAGAAAATATTGTGTTTGTCATCTCTTGGGCTATTTAGATGTATCTCCTCCCTCCCCTTGTTCCTTTGATAAGGAATTTCACCTGCTGTTCCACCAGGCGCCCTCCCTCCCTCCCTCCCTTGCTTAGCAGACAATAGCAGCGTAAATACTTCTAGGTCACCAGCCTCGATATGAGAAACAGAGGTCATGTGACTTGCTAGTGTCTATGTATGAGGTTCCAGGCACAGGGTGTAGAGGGCAGCAGGTGTGTTACCATAATGTAACAACCCAATATGAAGGATGGATATTATTGAGGTATATTTGTACATGTATACACTGTAGGGCAAACAGGTGGTACACTTTTGTACAGCAGTAGATGTATTGTATAACATACAAGTGGTACAATTCTGTACAGGGGCTCAGGACCCCAGTATAGGCCCATCACAGGGTCATATATGGGTCAGATTTTCAGAAAATGTACAATTGGCAGCTCTACACATTAAACAAATTCTCCTAAATTAGGCTGAAAATGAAGAATACTGGGTATATCTGAGTATATGTGGGATCGCATTGATTTAAAGTATCAGTTCTGTTATGTTAAACTGCATTTTGAAGCTCATTTCTGTCTTAAATGTGGGTTATCTGAGAGGATTGGTGAAGGTGAATTGTACATTTTCTGAAAATCTGACCCATATAGAACAATAGTGCCAGAGCTAGTACTACGTGTTTTATTACTTAAATATAAATATAATATTAGTAATTATTGCCCTTGAGAGGTGCTCAAGGTCATCAACACAAACTCGGGCAAACAAAACCAATTATGAAACTTGAAATGGAAGCTTGAGACAGACTATAAGCCCCCTGGCGGAGACAGAGGAAGGTATAAAACATGGCGGCGATCACGTGACAGATGAAGATTTCGTGCTGAGTCATCATTACATTAATGATTACGCCTTCATATTGTGTGTATGCACCATTCACTGTAAAGTTTGAATAAACTTGTAAACTTGCTGAATCAGTTAAGTAATTGTCAACTTTTGATATGTTTTGGTCTTCATCCAACGCCAAGGCTCAGAAATACTGAACAAAGTTTTTCGCCGTAGGCGTCGTCATGGCAACGTCTAACATTCCACACCAAGCTGTATCTAAGCCTTCACCAAGACAAAACCAAGTTCACTCAAAGTTTAACTCATATATACTTATATGACTGGAAAACTTAATGTTTTGCCGCTGTTATTATGTTTATTATACAAGAATCAACCTTTGAGCGATAATAAGGGAAAGCACTTCAGTGTTGATTTCGGCGGGTCATTGAAATATAAGCGACTTTTAGCCATTAAACCATGCAGCAAAAAGAGTGGGCTGAAATCTGATTAGTCGGGAAAGAAAAAGTTTTCATTGACTTAACAGAGAATATAGCTTTAATAGAAGAAGTAAATTAAACCATTTACAATTTGTAAATACATTGGCTGAGACTCTTACTTCAACAGTACCATATCATTAACCATTCAAGAAAATGGATTACTCTAACTTGGCTTTTTGTTTGAGAGTTCAGGCAGACGTTGAAATGCCAGCAATTGAAATACCCTGCGGCGAGACGACAAGACTCGTACATTAATCAGTAACTGTAACCAGCATTAGTTATTTGTCACCAACAGTAAATGTCACAAGTGTAAAAGTACTGTACCACCTCTCCCCATCTCAATAATTTAATTTCCCGGCAGTTTGGCTTTCTTATCTTTAGAGCAGGAATCAGCCATGGCATTCTCAGAGATATATTCTTGGTGTTTATTACAGCAGGACAATATTTGGCTGCCTTTCAGGGAGGAGTTCCCTATTATTGGTTTGTAGTACTTATGGAATAAACCTTTCTCTTTCTTTCCTTTCTTTACTGTATTTATTCTCTTCTGCATTTCCTTTCTATTCAAAATGTCCCTAAGAAAACATTCTGTGAGTTATATCATTTAAACAGAAAATAAGTAACACTTGTGTCTTTGTATTAATCTCAATAATAAAACCCTATTAATCTAAAGGACAGCTATCCATGGTTCCCGATCATACAGAACTAAGAGACTTATACAGTTGATAGGAGAGCACTGCTTATCAAATATATATGAACCAATAACTAGTTAAAATAATGGCCAGCCTTGAAAGGGCCCCTCAAATATGAATAAATGTCCAAAAAGGCCCCTTAAGGAGGAAGGCAGTTAATCAGAATTAAACCCCAAAAAGGCCCCTTAATCAGAACTAAACCTCCTTAGCCCCCTAAGGAAGGCTAAGCCCCCAAAAGGGTCCCTCAAGGTGCTAAACCCCACCCCCCAAAATGGCCCCTTGAGGAGGACTAAACTCTCAAAAGGCACCCTAATCAGAACTTTACCTCCTGAGCCCCCAAGGAGAGTCAAGCACCCAAAAGGGTCTCTCAAGTTGGCTAAACCCCCAAAAAGGCCCGTCAAAGAGGACCAAGTACCCAAAAGGGCCCTTTTCAAATTAAACCGCCGAAAGGGCCCCTCGAGGAGGACTAAGCCCCGCCAGATTACCCTATGGTTGCTTAGATTATCTCCTCCTCTAAACTGCTCCCATGTATTTACCATTAAACCATCCATTAATGCTACAAGTATCCATCAGTCAGACACAGTCAGTCAATCAGTCGCCCCGCAGTCATAATGATCCATCGCGTGCTACATTAATTAATCAACTTCAGTTAATTATACACAAAACACAGCAATATGGTACAGTCCTTAGATTAAATAAATTAATATTAAATTAATATGATACAGTCCTTAAACAAGTAATTAAAGCATTCAATGAATTATGGATGTCAAGTACATAAACTGCGCGTGCAATATGTTAGTAAGCGGTTCCAGTGCTTCAAACAATAAGGTGGTGTTAATGTGCATTAAGGTAAAATCCCTGCTTCAAAGGTGGCTCAGCCAGTAATCAGTCATGCCCAGAGAATTAAGTGTAAACCATAGTTATAACTGATTTAGTAGTTTTAGTATGAAAAAAGCCCTTCCACGGGATGTTGCAAACCCAGTAGTAAAACAAGCACCGGTTCGGTAAATTTATCGGAAGGAGTTGGGCAAATGGATTCTGAGGTTTAGTGCATTATTTCTGGGGCTACTTCCATATAAACTGCACAGATTAATTTGGTTGAACATGATGGTTTCATTTTATTTTTGATTGTCTCAACTGATGGAAACATGATATTTGCTGAGACCAATGATGTTAGTTTTTTAACGAAATATTTCAATTATTCAGGCCAGGCCTATGAAATGTCAGCTTAGTTGCATGAAAGAATTTTCAATTTGAAATATGTAAAATAATTATTTAAAATTATTTAAATTTAAATTAACTGGCAATTAAACCATTACTTAAAAGAATTAAAGATTAATTCCGCTTTCATCATTTTGTCAATTTAAGCTAAAAAACTTATTTAGTTTTCTTCTACATTTAATCTTTATTCCTCAGATACCTAATAATGGTATAATGATTGCGTTTAGACTGGAAGATTGGTGCTTTATTTAGTATTAAACAATGCAGAAAAAGTGCATTAAAACAGCGTATATGAGAATGAGATGAATCCATGCAATGCAAATATAGTGCAGCGCTGCACAGCATGAAGTGGCATCCCACCCCGCTGCGGCCACGGGGGGACCAGGATTGCATGAACGATGAGTGTTGTATATACACACATATACATGTATATGTGTATATAGAGATGTAGTGACCCAGGGCTTCCCTCTGTCTGTCACCATGCAGTCAGTTTGTGCCTAGACAAGATCATGTATAACACTCGGAGATAAAGGGCTTCCAGGAGGTTCCAGGAGGTTCCAGGAGGTTCCAAGAGGTTCCAGGAGGTTCCAGGAGGTTCCATCAACCCTGGGTGGTGGTGGTGGGGGGGGGGGGCTTGTGGTTTACCCTGTACCCTGGGGTGGGGATGGGGTGGGGGTGGGTTCTGTATAGACCCTATTGGATTCAAAGTGTCCACAAGGCCTTATCTTTTTTTCAGCTGTCAATTATTGGTTCCCTAGGGTTCAATTAGTGTGGCCCTGACTTAATCCCTGAGAAACTACTCGTTGGTGAGGACATGTCAATATTATATACAGATCATGGGGGTTTAGGGTGGAAGTACAGGCAGGGTTTGGGTGGAAGTACAGGCAGGGGTAGGAAGTACAGGCAGGGGTAGGAAGTACAGGCAGGGTTTGGGTGGAAGTACAGGCAGGGTTAGGGTGGAAGTACAGGCAGGGGTAGGAAGTACAGGCAGGGTTTGGGTGGAAGTACAGGCAGGGGTGGAAGTACAGGCTGGGTTTGGGTGGAAGTACAGGCAGGGTTAGGGTGGAAGTACAGGCAGGGTTTGGGTGGAAGTACAGGCAGGGTTTGGGTGGAAGTACAGGCTGGGTTAGGGTGGGAGTACAGGCAGGGGTAGGGTGGAAGTACAGGCAGGGTTTGGGTGGAAGTACAGGCAGGGTTTGGGTGGAAGTACAGGCAGGGTTAGGGTGGGAGTACAGGCAGGGGTAGGGTGGAAGTACAGGCAGGGTTAGGGTGGAAGTACAGGCAGGGTTTGGGTGGAAGTACAGGCAGGGTTTGGGTGGAAGTACAGGCAGGGGTAGGAAGTACAGGCAGGGGTAGGAAGTACAGGCAGGGTTTGGGTGGAAGTACAGGCAGGGTTTGGGTGGAAGTACAGGCAGGGTTTGGGTGGAAGTACAGGCAGGGTTTGGGTGGAAGTACAGGCAGGGGTAGGAAGTACAGGCAGGGTTTGGGTGGAAGTACAGGCAGGGTTTGGGTGGAAGTACAGGCAGGGTTTGGGTGGAAGTACAGGCAGGGTTTGGGTGGAAGTACAGGCAGGGGTAGGAAGTACAGGCAGGGGTAGGGTGGAAGTACAGGCAGGGTTTGGGTGGAAGTACAGGCAGGGGTAGGAAGTACAGGCAGGGTTTGGGTGGAAGTACAGGCAGGGTTTGGGTGGAAGTACAGGCAGGGGTAGGAAGTACAGGCAGGGGTAGGAAGTACAGGCAGGGTTTGGGTGGAAGTACAGGCAGGGGTAGGAAGTACAGGCAGGGGTAGGAAGTACAGGCAGGGGTAGGAAGTACAGGCAGGGTTTGGGTGGAAGTACAGGCAGGGGTAGGAAGTACAGGCAGGGTTTGGGTGGAAGTACAGGCAGGGGTAGGGTGGAAGTACAGGCAGGGTTAGGGTGGAAGTACAGGCAGGGTTTGGGTGGAAGTACAGGCAGGGGTAGGAAGTACAGGCAGGGTTTGGGTGGAAGTACAGGCAGGGTTTGGGTGGAAGTACAGGCAGGGGTAGGAAGTACAGGCAGGGTTTGGGTGGAAGTACAGGCAGGGGTAGGAAGTACAGGCAGGGGTAGGAAGTACAGGCAGGGGTAGGAAGTACAGGCAGGGTTAGGGTGGAAGTACAGGCAGGGGTAGGAAGTACAGGCAGGGTTTGGGTGGAAGTACAGGCTGGGTTTGGGTGGAAGTACAGGCAGGGTTTGGGTGGAAGTACAGGCTGGGTTTGGGTGGAAGTACAGGCAGGGGTAGGATGTACAGGCAGGGGTAGGATGTATAGGCTGGGTTTGGGTGGAAGTACAGGCAGGGGTAGGAAGTACAGGCAGGGTTTGGGTGGAAGTACAGGCAGGGTTTGGGTGGAAGTACAGGCAGGGTTAGGGTGGAAGTACAGGCAGGGTTTGGGTGGAAGTACAGGCAGGGTTTGGGTGGAAGTACAGGCAGGGTTTGGGTGGAAGTACAGGCAGGGTTTGGGTGGAAGTACAGGCAGGGTTTGGGTGGAAGTACAGGCAGGGGTAGGAAGTACAGGCAGGGGTAGGAAGTACTGGCAGGGTTTGGGTGGAAGTACAGGCAGGGTTTGGGTGGAAGTACAGGTAGGGGTAGGAAGTACAGGCAGGGTTTGGGTGGAAGTACAGGCAGGGTTAGGGTGGAAGTACAGGCAGGGTTTGGGTGGAAGTACAGGCAGGGTTTGGGTGGAAGTACAGGCAGGGTTAGGGTGGAAGTACAGGCAGGGTTTGGGTGGAAGTACAGGCTGGGGTAGGAAGTACAGGCAGGGTTTGGGTGGAAGTACAGGTAGGGGTAGGAAGTACTGGCAGGGTTTGGGTGGAAGTACAGGCAGGGTTTGGGTGGAAGTACAGGCAGGGTTTGGGTGGAAGTACAGGCAGGGTTTGGGTGGAAGTACAGGCAGGGGTAGGAAGTACAGGCAGGGTTTGGGTGGAAGTATAGGCAGGGGTAGGAAGTACAGGCAGGGGTAGGGTGGAAGTACAGGCAGGGTTTGGGTGGAAGTACAGGCAGGGTTTGGGTGGAAGTACAGGCAGGGGTAGGGTGGAAGTACAGGCAGGGTTTGGGTGGAAGTACAGGCAGGGGTAGGAAGTACAGGCAGGGTTTGGGTGGAAGTATAGGCAGGGTTTGGGTGGAAGTACAGGCAGGGTTTGGGTGGAAGTACAGGCAGGGTTTGGGTGAAACCCCAGGCAGGGGTAGGAAGTACAGGCAGGGTTTAGGTGAAACCCCAAGCAGGGTTTTGGGTGAAAGCCCAGGCAGGGTTGTGGTAGGAACCTCCCAGAGTCCTTCTGTCCCCGAGTGTATAGACGATACATCCCAATGCACTGCAAGCAGCCTTATCACCGGAGTAATGCAGAGTATTGCAGTAGAGACAAACTGCATGAAACAATCCCATACACACAAGGCAATTGTGCAACATAACACGTCAACGGGGCAAATGTCATTTCCTCAATCAGTTTTGTGATTTATTTCCAATTTTGTAACTTCATTTTTGTCATAAAGACTGAATTATTTAATAAAACTGTTGGTTCTTTGAACAATAATTCATGACTCCTCTCTTAATTCTTTTTTAACATAATTTTGTTGACCAAAATTCCACAATAGTAGTACGTTTCATTTGAACTCATAATAAAACTTAATATCTAGAATATACAATTCTTACATCTTAAAATTTAAGAAATTGAATTAAAACATGGAAAATGTCTAAATATTCTACAATGTCTGACTATTGATGTAGAGGAGTAGAGAGAGATGTAAACTGTACCCACTGCAGCCACATGTTGCACAATGGCCTTCAGTTATCGGGTAAAATTTCATGCAGAGATACAAAAAGACTGAAGAGAAAGAAGAAGAGAAAGAGAAGAAGAGAAAGAGAAAGATAACTTGTCCTGGTTAGTGTTACTTACAAGTCTGCGTTTCTGTAAAAGATACGCAAAGGGGAAAGCATTATTGTCACGTTCCTCAGCTTGCGAGAAAAAAATGTTGTAAGATTAAAAAAAAAACCTTTGTACCCCCAACCATCAACCACTGTGTGTAATGAAGACAACATAAATAATGAAAAAAATGATAAAGAACAGCATATAAACCACCTGTATGTAGTGAAATAAACAAACTGTACGTCAAAATAAGCCTATATAATAGAGCTTATACCAATAAACTTACAGAAAAAAAAATCTTGGGAAAATAAAAGAATCGGCAGAAGGAAGTAGCGCTTTTGATGTGATGAAATAAAGCATGATAACTGATGATGCGGAATCTCCTGATCTACAATCACCTGTTGATAAACAGCGAGATTGAGATGAATACACAAACGGAAATGATGATCAAATGGAATGGAAATGAATAAATTAATGTAATAAACATAAAAAAGCTATCAGGATGTTCCTTCATGTTGCCGCCGGAAGCTAATATATCACATGATGAACCAATAAAAGCTCATAAATCTGTTGTATTCACTCATTATCGCTCACTTCACCAGCAGTAGAGAGTGGAAGGCTTGCCTTCAGTTACTCCATACTTTATACACACTAACGTACGCCTTACTCAAGGTGCAATATTTAAATATTAAAAAAATCCTGGCTTTAGAACATAGTCTTGCTGCCATTTTGCCTGTTAATCCCCATCAAGAAGACATATAAATCCCGGGAGATGCTCCGTTACCAGCCTCGCACACCAGCGCTTCCTCGCCGCCATGTTCTTTCTCCACCTTGAATTCCCCGTGGAGAAATTCTTTTTGTGTTTTCTTTGTATGCGAGTCCGTGCTACGTTTTGTGTACATCCCTAGGATTTACACAACCTTTCAAAAGCTGGTTTTGAGTATTTTAATATATTTGATTTTGTAAGAAAAGACTACGAACAGCATGCCCATTTAGCAATGATGGCTTTTAAATCCACTCTATTATTTTGTATTTATAATGTATTGAGATATCTGAGCTTGCACCCATACGGTAACTATGTGCCAATAGGAGCAGAATCCTTAGAAACGCCATTTAAAGCTTTAAAAACCGTTGAGAAGTTTATTTTCTTGAGCGGCCATAATCTCATATCACATCCTTCCGCCGACTCAGAGTCAGTAATATGTTCGCTAAGCAGGCTTAGGGAGCGTGTGTTATCACCAGCAGGCTTTAGCCCCAAGGCTCATCTCACTAAATCCTTCCTCTGCCATACCTCCACCACATACTGGTGATGTGTTACAGGCAAATGAGTCACAAGTTGCAAAAATAAAGATAAGATCAAGCCGATTCCAATGATAGGACATTTGATAAATATTTCTATATCGACATGTATCTAAGTTAAATATGTTTAGTTTTGATAAGAAAGGCGGACTAGTTTACTAGTAAAGAAGTTAAATATACTCTATACAACGACCTTAAAAATGCATGGATATATTTAATAAACTGTCTTTATATTCAGCACATGTATTCATGCTGCAGAAAGCGTTCACCAACTCAAAACTTTAAACATTCCCCTTAATACATCTTGTGAATAAAACACTTTGAAATATTACAGCAGTTTTGTGACTCATTCTCCTGGAACATATGTGATGTGTTTCAGGAAAATGAGTCATAAGTCGCAAAATTGATATTTTTCAAAGTGATATTTTCCCAAGATCTCTTTGTAGGAATGTTCTCATCTTTGGTGTGACTAACGCTGGATGACGCATGAATACATGTACCAAATTGCAAGACAGTGTATCAAATATTGTCATGGCATTCATAGGGTTATCCCATAGAGTATATTTAGCTACTTTAATAATAGTTGTCCACCCAAAAATATTAAAACATTTTTTCCAGAAATTAAAATATCAAACTTAAAATGTTAAAATGCTTATTAGATACCCTCAATGTTTATATTCATTGGAATCCCCTTGGTCTCATCTTTTCAAATATGATGATATCACAAAACCCAATTTTTGCGACTTATGACTCATTTTCCTGAAACACATCACATATAACACTGATCCTCTCTCGATGTCTTACTCTGAAAAACTCCTTTTTTAATGTTTAAATTGTGGATAATGAGAGGAGCTGCTCAGGGTGGCAATGCCTCATCATTACCCCGGCACGGTGAATAAGCCGCTCCCTCACCCGCCCACTACACCCTGTAATTAATTCCTCCACCTTGATTTCTCGGTAGAGAAACTGAGCTTTACTTGTCAGACCGGTATGGAGATGGATCGCCCGTGGTGCTGCATATTTCATATTTCCCCCGGGCGGCATGGCGAGAGGACAAAGAGTGAAATAGAGGCGGCCCTGACTGGCCCTCACCAATCTACCTTAACTGCTCGGTCTCACTCCTCTCTTTACCACTACAATGCATTATGAGCAACTCTGAGCAATAGGTAGCATTCAGCCTAGAGCACCTTAACTGTAGGTAGCTCTGGGTCAGGGGGTGTGGGGTGTGGGGTGAGTGGTCTAAAGCACTGGGTCAGGGGATGTGGGGTGAGTGGTCTAAAGCACTGGGTCAGTGGGTGTGGGGTATGGGGAGTGGTCTAAAGCACTGGGTCAGGGGATGTGGGTGTGGGGTGAGTGGTCTAAAGCACTGGGTCAGGGGATGTGGGGTGTGTGTGGGGGGGTGGGGGGTGGGGGGGGGGGGGGGGTGGCGAGTGGTCTAAAGCTTTGGGTCAGGGGATGTGGCATGGAATCCGATTCTCCTGTTAAATGTCTGGCTATTGTCATTCAACATATTTCCCCGAATTTGCTGCTTATTATTTATTCATGCAAGCTATGATATTGGTGAAAACATTCTTCCAATTTTCGGTACAATGCTGACAAATATTTCTGATATTCTCCGGAATTTCCAGGCTTCGGTCACAGGACTGACAATTTGTCAAACCTGAACTGAATCTATCCCATCATGCACTGTAGCAGACATGCGCAGTACCAAATCCCCTATTATCAACTCTTTATTCCCTATAATGTATAGTTATTTATATCCAGAAGGTAAGTAAATCCTATATAAAGCTGAACACTCCCCCTGGAGCTGATTAAGGCGCACACTAAGGAGTTATACAGATTCATTCACCCCGTCTCCAGCCAATAACAGGCTGCGTTGTATATGATGGCGGGTAGTTAACTTGGCTGTGATTGGCTGTGTGAGAAAGCGGTAGTTATGGTGATATATGGGAGGCTATAATAATAGCAGTCGACCACGAGTAGAGACTATACCAGGCTACTGCAGGCTTGCTACATACACTACTGGGGCTGTATATGGCTCCAGCTTATCCCACACTATATGGGTCAGATTTTCAGAAAATGTACAATTGGCAGCTGTACATATTTAGTAAATTCTGCTAAATTAGGCTACAATTTGGTCAATACTAGGTAAATTCGGGTATATTCGGTATTGCATTGATTCTAGCAATCTGCTTGGTTGTGTTGAACCGTATTTTGAACCTTGTTTTCGTCTGAAATCTGAGTTATTTGAGAATATTGGTGACGTTGAATTGTACATTTCTGAAAATCTGACCCATATATGGCAGCTTGGCAGAGATTTAAACAGTTTGGCTGTACAAATCTAGTTCATTGTTACTTCATATATAGAGAGAGAATGAAACGAGGTGCTAGTAATTAAATATTTATTGGACGAGATTGCGTACGTTACTAGCACCGAGTTCCATTCACTATTTATTATATGCCCCTAGCATAGACGAATATTGATTTATAAACCTTTCTTTTTGGTTTTGAATTGTCATAAATTATCTAAAAGCTAAAAGAAAAACAAATTCGAATTTTTATGCGCTCTTTATTTGTGTCTACTGTTCCTGTTTACTGCTTTATGAGTGTCAATGTCAATGGGAGACTAGTAAATATTTAGCAACTTTTGGCTTTTTATTGGCTTCCTTCTTTCCATAAACTTTCTCAATACTTGTTTCAGTTTCATTCCCATACTCTCTTTACCTTTTCTTTCCTTCATGTCTCCTCTCTCTCCCTCTCTCTTCTGTCTCTTTCCTTTTCTTCTCTCTTTTTTCTCTTCCGTATCCTCTCTCCTCTCTCCCTCTCTCTTCCCCCTCTCTCTCTCTCTCCTCTCTCCCACTCTCTTCCCCCTCTCTCTCTCCTCTCTCTCCCTCTCTCTTCCCCCTCTCTCTCCTCTCCCTCTCTCTTCCCCCTCTCTCTCTTCCCCCTCTCTCTCCCTCCCCATATAGCCTCACATCTCATCCCTCCATTCCTCCTCTCCCTCCCCATATAGCCTCACATCTCATCCCTCCATTCCTCCTCTCCCTCCATATATAGCCTTACATCTCATCCCTCCATTCTTGCTCTCCTCCCTTTATACTCCTCCCTTCACTCTGCACTTTACTGTGTGACAGCTGGTACAATATATAGGTCAAATTTTTAGAAAATGTACAATTCGCAGCTCTACACATTTAGGAAATTCTGCTAAATTAGGCTGAAAAATTATGTATACCGGGTATAACTGAGTACATTTGGTATCGCATTGATTCAAAGTATCAAATTTGTTATGTTAAACTGCATTTTGAAGCTCATTTTTGTCTTAATCGTGGGTTATTTGAGAGGATTGGTGAAGGCGAATTGTACATTTTCTGAAAATCTGACCCACATACTGGTCAGGGCATCCTATACTGACCACTGCCCACTGGTCACTAACCCCCTATGCTGGTCACTAACCCCCTATGCTGGTCACTAACCCCCTATGCTGGTCACTGACCCCCTATGCTGGTCACTAACCCCCTATACTGGTCAGTGCATCCTATACTGACCACTGACCACTGACCACTGGTCACTGACCTCTATACTGGTCACTGCCCCCCTATGCTGGTCACTGACCAGTGGTCACTCAGATGGACACTCCACCTCTCCTCATGCCTCCCGTATTTCATCCACCGGATGTTTGCTGCCCCCCTTGGCCTGCCTAGTGTTTGATCTGCCCCCCAGGGGGCACCACATATCACTGGTGCATGCTGGGTATACAGTGTGACCTTCACCCTCCAGTAGCCAATATATGCAGGTCAACTGTCATGTCGGCTGCGGGAGCATGGATATCAACTATGTTGTGCAGCAACGCGTGCGATATTCTAAGCGACTGGAATCAACGAGTTAGTTACAGTTTGTTATATGATATTCTAAGCAATTAGAGTTAGTTAAATGATTTATATGATATTCTAAGCAATTAGAGTTAGTCAAATGATTTATATGATGTTCTAAGCAATTAGAGTTAGTTAAATGATTTATATGATATTCTAAACAATTAGAGTTAGTCAAATGATTTATATGATGTTCTAAGCAATTAGAGTTAGTTAAATGATTTATATGATATTCTAAACAATTAGAGTTAGTCAAATGATTTATTATATGATATTCTAAGCAATTAGACTTAGTTAAATGATTTATTATTACATTTGCCTTAATCTATAGAGGAGCATTTAGCTAGTTTGTGGATGTGTACCTAAAGTACTTCCGGTGGTTTTAACGGTGGGTTTCATATACCACTAGAGGTATATGCATGGCACATCTCACCCTAGATACATTGTTTCATATGCAGATATGATAAATGCTGAATACATGTCATCTGAAAAGTTCATTGTATGTAAAGAAAAATGATAATCCATTCTTTGGTTTGCTGTACAAAGTACAACAGTGGTTCTGTACTCCTGATTTTAAATCAGGTCTTGGTGTGGAATAGTGCATATATAATGGGGGCAATCTGTACCTGACTACACCAATACACGCAGGGGGAGCCTGAGGCAGGGGGAGCCTGAGGCAGGGGGAGCCTGGGGCAGGGGGAGCCTGAGGCAGGGGGAGCCTGAGGCAGGGGGAGCCTGAGGCAGGGGGAGCCTGAGGCAGGGGGAGCCTGAGGCAGGGGGAGCCTGAGGCAGGAGGAGCCTGAGGCAGGGGGAGCCTGAGGCAGGGGGAGTCTGAGGCAGGAGGAGCCTGAGGCAGGGGGGGGAGGATGTGATGGTCTGTAGACTCTACACTCCAGCACCCAGACATAGAGGCTCTACAGCCTATAGCAGGTACCTACACAGCTACCTACACCAGGAGCACTAGAGGCTCTACAGCCTATATCAGGAACCTACACCAGGTTAGGCTATACTAGAGTGAACATACAAATACATACACATCCTTCAGTACCCTCAGCAGCCTGGGGTAGGGGTGTAGAGGCATGTAGTGGGGTGTAGAGAGGTATAGGGGGTGTATGAGATATAGATGTCTGGGGGTGTAGATTTGTATTAGAGACATGGAAGACAGGGTACAGAGAGTGGTTTACACAGACACTTCAAAGCTTGGTGTGCGTGATGGTCTGGAGAAGGCACTGGAGGGGAGGAGATGGGGGAGGGGGGGGGAAGGGGGGGGGAGGTAGAGAGGTAGAGAAGGCACTGGAGGGGAGGAGATGGGGGAGGGGGTGGTATGTGGGTGGGGGGGGGAGGTGGGGGGAGGTAGAGAGGTAGAGAAGGCACTGGAGGGGAGAAGATGGGGGTGGGGGTGGTGTGGGGGGTGGGGGAGGTGGGGGGAGGGGGTGGTGTGTGGGTGGGGGAGGTGGGGGGAGGGGGTGGTATGTGGGTGGGGGAGGGGGGTGGTATGAGGGTGGGGGAGGTGTGTGGGTGGGGGAGGTGGGGGGGAGGGGGTGGTATGTGGGTGGGGGAGGGGGTGGTATGAGGGTGGGGGAGGTGGGGGGAGGTAGAGAGAGCTAGAGAGGAGTAGGTGCTTTACAGCTAGATTATGGAGAGAGATGGTATAAGGTGGAACGGGGAGTTATCCTGGGGAGGTGGTGGGGTGGGGTAAAATCTCAAGTTATGAAACACACTGTAACATCTCAAGTTATGAAACACACTGTAACATCTCAAGTTATGTAACACACTGTAACATCTCAAGTTATGAAACACACTGTAACATCTCAAGTTATGAAACACACTGTAACATCTCAAGTTATGAAACACACTGTAACATCTCAAGTTATGAAACACACTGTAACATCTCAAGTTATGTAACACACTGTAACATCTCAAGTTATGTAACACACTGTAACATCTCAAGTTATGTAACACACTGTAACATCTCAAGTTATGAAACACACTGTAACATCTCAAGTTATGAAACACACTGTAACATCTCAAGTTATGAAACACACTGTAACATCTCAAGTTATGAAACACACTGTAACATCTCAAGTTATGAAACACACTGTAACATCTCAAGTTATGAAACACACTGTAACATCTCAAGTTATGAAACACACTGTAACATCTCAAGTTATGAAACACACTGTAACATCTCAGGTTATGAAACTTCACATTTCCTCCACAAACAAGACACTTATTACTTCTTCATTCCTGGAGCAGCGGGACACAATTTCTCATCTCAAAATACAAATAGGAAACTAAAGATCCAGTTCACCGCCGCTAATTCAATCTCCTCTCGACAGCTCCACCCCGCCCAGCTGCCAGTGGGTGCTTGTGTTATCTCCCCCTTTATCGCCCCCTCCCCCTTTATCGCCCCCCCTCCCCCTTTATCGCCCCCCTCCCCCCTCCCCCTTTATCGCCCCCCTCCCCCTTTATCGCCCCCTGTATGCATTAGCCAGTGATAAGCTACAGTAGATAGTCCAGTGTCTGTATGTAGCGCACACCAACATTTGCACAGCACAAATTACATTGCTACTGTCTGATCCCATCTCTACAACTGCCCCCCGCCCCTGTGTACCGCCCCCTAGCGGTGCATGGTGGAGTTAGACTGCTGGCGGGCATGGGGGGAGCACGCCTCTAACTGCAAACTTTGCAACATTGGCAGACCAAGTTGTGAAGAGTCTGTTAGTAAAATACCAAGTCCTATTTTATTGTATTTGTGGAAGGTAGAAGTCTGCATTACATTTCTTTTAGGAACAATAGCATTTTAACCACTTGTTGTTTTGGAGGTCATTGGTCGTGGGAAGATGTACAACTAAATTTCTTAAATAACCAAAATTGAATAACTATTAAGTACAGTTACAGTTTAACATTGTTTACATTATGTAGTGGTCTGACTCCTAAGTGGGTCACATCTATGTGTGTCAGACAGTCTCCTAAGTAGGTCATACAGCTCATTTACATAGTGTTATACAGACCCATCATGTATGCAACATATCTCACTATAGATATCATGCTCCATATACAATGTGTTTATAACAGAACTGTATAATATAACTTTACCAGATAATCTTGAATGTAAAAATATTTAAAATGTTTAAAAGTTTTTTCCTTATGTATAAAAAAGTGGCCACTTTTTACAAAGCATTGATTAATTGCTTGAGACAGAGCGAGGCCTTGAACCTGTCTTGGAATGTTAAGATTGTCTTTATCAGGAGCAGCAGCATCTAACAGCATCAGATATGTACCTCCTGCTGGTATCTACTGATATCTACTGGTATCTACTGGTATCTACTGGCCTACATTGGTCTGACAAGCCTTAACTAGAGCAAGAGTGACAGGACAGGCTGAGGAAACAGACATACAGAGATAGGAAGAGAGATTGGAGGAGAGAGATAGGTGGAGAGATAGGTGGAGAGATTTGTGGAGAGATTGGTGGAGAGATAGGTGGAGAGATTTGTGGAGAGATAGGTGGAGAGATTTGAGAAGAGATAAGAAGAGAGACAGGTAGAGAGACAGGAGATGAGATTAAAAGGAGGACAGGAGGAGAGATAGGATTCCTCCTGAGGGGTCAGTAGGGGAGATACAAGGAGAATAAGAGGGCAGACAGGAGAGACAGGACGAGAGATAGGACGAGGGATTGGAGAGAAGAGATTTGAGGAGAGATAGGTAGAGAGACAGGAGAGATAGCAGGAGAGCTGGTAGGAGAGACAGGAGAGACGGAAAATGAGAGAGGAGGGCAGGAGAAGAGAGATTAAAGGAGAGACAGGTAGAGAGACAGGAGGTGAGATTAGAAGGAGGACAGCAGGAGAGATCCGGGTTCTCCTGAGGGGTCAGTAGGAGAGATACAAGGAGGACAGGAAGGAAGACAGGAGAGAGGTAGAGGTGAGAGTACGAGAGGTAAAGAGATGAGAGATAGAAGAGGATAGATAGAGGAGAGATAAGTGGAGAGATAGGAGTGGAGAGATAGGAGTGGAGAGGTAGGAGTGGAGAGATAGGAGTGGAGAGATAGGAGTGGAGAGATAGGAGAGGAGAGATAGGAGTGGAGAGATAGGAGTGGAGAGATAGGAGTGGAGAGATAGGAGTGGAGAGATAGGAGTGGAGAGATAGGAGTGGAGAGGTAGGAGTGGAGAGGTAGGAGTGGAGAGATAGGAGTGGAGAGATAGGAGTGGAGAGATAGGAGTGGAGAGATAGGAGTGGAGAGATAGGAGAGGAGAGATAGGAGTGGAGAGATAGGAGTGGAGAGATAGGAGTGGAGAGGTAGGAGTGGAGAGATAGGAGTGGAGAGATAGGAGAGGAGAGATAGGAGTGGAGAGATAGGAGTGGAGAGATAGGAGAGGAGAGATAGGAGTGGAGAGGTAGGAGTGGAGGGATAGGAGTGGAGAGATAGGAGTGGAGAGATAGGAGTGGAGAGATAGGAGTGGAGAGGTAGGAGTGGAGAGGTAGGAGTGGAGAGATAGGAGTGGAGAGATAGGAGTGGAGAGATAGGAGTGGAGAGGTAGGAGTGGAGAGGTAGGAGTGGAGAGGTAGGAGTGGAGAGGTAGGAGTGGAGAGATAGGAGTGGAGAGATAGGAGTGGAGAGATAGGAGAGGAGAGATAGGAGTGGAGAGGTAGGAGTGGAGGGATAGGAGTGGAGAGATAGGAGTGGAGAGATAGGAGTGGAGAGGTAGGAGTGGAGAGATAGGAGTGGAGAGATAGGAGTGGAGAGATAGGAGAGGAGAGATAGGAGTGGAGAGATAGGAGTGGAGAGATAGGAGAGGAGAGATAGGAGTGGAGAGGTAGGAGTGGAGGGATAGGAGTGGAGAGATAGGAGTGGAGAGATAGGAGTGGAGAGGTAGGAGTGGAGAGATAGGAGTGGAGAGATAGGAGTGGAGAGATAGGAGAGGAGAGATAGGAGTGGAGAGATAGGAGTGGAGAGATAGGAGTGGAGAGATAGGAGTGGAGAGATAGGAGTGGAGAGACAGGAGTGAAGAGACAGGAGTGGAGAGATAGGAGTAGAGAGATAGGGAGTGGAGAGACAGATGAAACACAGATCACGGCTTGTGTTCGTCTGGTCTCAGCAATGTTGGATGTTTTAAGTTTTCTTTTTTCTCATTAGACCACCTTGATAGCTGGAAGATCTGGCCTTTATCCAGAATCTACCATTTTGTCAATTCCTCCCTGGCAAATTCACAATTTCAAACCTTATGAAATAAGATGTGAGAGATGCTATACCCTGCTGTGTACTGGAGCACTATTCTGTATTGGACCCTAACAGATGTGTGTAACTCATTGCCTACAATAAAATGGCATAAATATATTGCCTGATATTTTATTTTATATTCCTCAGAGATGTATTATCTCAGCGTATCTTGCCCCATTCTTGCTATACAGTGGAACCTCGCATAAAGCCCCTCTATAGAGACCACCTCTCTATAGAGACCACCTCTCTATAGAGACCACCTCTCTATAGAGACCACCCCTCTATAGAGACCACCTATCTATAGAGACCACCCCTCTATAGAGACCACCTCTCTATAGAGACCACCTCTCTATAGAGACCACCTCTCTATAGAGACCACCTCTCTATAGAGACCACCCCTCTATAGAGACCACCTCTCTATAGAGACCACCTCTCTATAGAGACCACCCCTCTATAGAGACCACCTATCTATAGAGACCACCTCTCTATAGAGACCACCTCTCTATAGAGACCACCTCTCTATAGAGACCACCTCTCTATAGAGACCACCTCTCTATAGAGACCACCTCTCTATAGAGACCACCTCTCTATAGAGGCCACCTCTCTATAGAGACCACCTCTCTATAGAGACCACCTCTCTATAGAGACCACCTCTCTATAGAGTCCACACCAATGATAAGACCAATTTCTCCCAGTCCGAATTGCTTTTCTCCTATTAGATTAGCCCCGCTAAAGAAACCATCTCGCTAAAGGACCACAACTCGCTCAGTCCCAAGGCTGGTCGAGATATTCCACCGTACATGTGTATATAATGTTGCCTCTTGACATGAACGGTTATCATTGTACCTTGAAATATGATATTTATTTAGAAAAGCAGAATGTTTTTCTTGTGTTGTGTAAGACAGGTAGCAGTACCTCCTGCTGGGTTAGGTGGGTGGAATTGTCAGAAAATGTACAATTGACCTTCACCAATCCTCTCAAATAATCCACATCTAAGACGGAAATAAAGTTCAGAATATAGTTCAACATAACCAGACAGATTTACTGAACGAATACAATACAGAATACACTCAGATATACCTAGCATTTATCAATTTTCACTCTAATTCAGCAGAATTCGAGAGTAGATTGTGGATTTTCTGAAGTTCTGACTCAGGTCCAAGTAGAGATAAACCCAGCAGTGGGCTGGTAGATATCTTAACAGGATCACCTGGGATCAGAATTACAGATGAATAAATCAATAGCGTGCAGTAGGCAGCAGCATCCCATTGTGCGGGAATATGCCTATATTCATGCCCGCCCGGCACGCAATAGCGTCGTTAATGGCTGCTGTAACGTGAATAGCGTAGTGGTGAGTAGAGCACCCAGTAGTGGGAGTAGCTGCCTTCTTAATAGGGAGGTTCAGCAAGTAACGTAACGTAAACGTATCTGTATCTCTGATATATAAACTTATGTTAAAAGGAAGAATGTGGTTCAGCAAAACATGATGAGGAAAACGTAACGTAACACATCAAGTGTTTCATCTCATGATTTATTTCTTATACATCAGTCACAAAAAAGATACGTAAGCGTTAACGTAATTGCGGTTTGCCTGCTCAACTTGCCGTCATATGTTTATTAGCATCTTAGAAGATGACAAAATGATAAATGATAATTAATTATTTACTGTTAATATGTTTTCTACTAATACTCTGCTTTTGAAAGGATCTATTGCTCCGCAGATTTATAATATTTAGATATTTTTACCAAGATTTGGAGAAATGTTCATAATCAGATCCGTACCGAGTATTGTGCACATGTCAGTGATCGGATCCATCCCCAGGTACAGTCAGGCACTAAACCCACCATGTAGAAAGTCTGCATGTGCCAAATGCTTTTTGTGATGATGTATTTTCTTTCATTTCTTTTCCCAAAGTAGGCCTCCACCAAGTCAGAAGTAAGAGGCTGAATTGCTCTATATGTGGGTCAGATTTTCAGAAAATGTACAATTCAGTGTCGCCAATCTTCTCAAAAAACCCAAATTTCAGACGAAAATAAAGTTCAAAATACAGTCCAACCTAACCAAAGAGATTGCTAGAATCAATGCAATGCTGAATATACTCGAATTTACCTAATATTGACCAAATTGCAGCCTAATTTAGCAGAATTTACAAAATGTGTACAGCTGCCAATTGTACATTTTCACAAAATCTGACACATATATACATATATATAGCAGGTGGTGTGTCGTGTAGCATACATGAGGCACTCAGGCTGGTAGGCTGGAGTGACTCACCATGATACAGTCTCCTACCCTCGTCCCTCTCACGTACTTTATCCCACATCACTGTTTCTCTTTGAACTCTCTCTTCTCTTCATTCTTACTCTTGTCTCTCGTCTCACGCTATTCCCTCCTCTACACCCCCTACCCCTTCATCACAAGGCCAGATAGCAGTCTATCACTTAGTGTGTATCATACACCCCCTCCCCTCCCCCTCCCCCTCCCCCACCCCACCTCCCCCCCTCCCCCCATCCCTCCCCACCCCACCCCTCCCCCACCTCCCCCTCCCCTCCCCCACCCCCACCCCTCCCCTCCCCCTCCTCCTTCATCACACATGGCTACACAAGGCCAGATAGCAGTCTATCCCTTGGTCTGTATCATAGAGTTAATCTGCCTGAGATTGTTAGCCTGCATCCTATAGTATTAATCCCCTTGAAGTGAGGAGGGGCGGGAGCCAGAGCCTAATCCCCCACCACCCCATCAAACACAGGCTCTAATTCAGCACAGTGGGAGGATATATCACTAGTGGGATATATCACTGGTTGTACCCCCCCCCACCCCACCCCCCCACCCCCACCCCATACACAGGCTCTAATTCAGCACAGTGGGAGCATATATCACTAGTGGGATATATCACTAGTTGTCGCTGTACAATATGTGTAGCAATGAATACAATGAAGGGAAATTAGTCACAAATTCCACGACTTGTGACTGATTGTCTTGTAAGACATATATAATACTGTTATTTACTCCACACTGAGGTGCTGTACATGTGTGACTATAGTGTCTAGTTCATCCTAGACATTCCTATATCAATCACTGCATCTCTACATCAATCAATCACCATCAATCACACAGGAGGCATAATACACCATCAACCATGTGGTATTGGCTTCTAATGTATCATAAACAAGATGCACAGCTATGACTAACGTCATATACAATTGCAATTGTTCATCAACATCTACTGTATCTTTTTGACAAATAACAAATTATTCTATTCTATAATTCTATTGTGCTTTGTCTCCAGTCGGTGTATATTGTTTGTGGTTGAGTACAGTGGAACAGTTATTCATTATTATGAAAATCACCTAAAACTATTACATTTGATCTAAAGTTCTATATTTATCCTGGTCTATGTACACTGGTGGTCTGGCAACGTTCAGGGAATGTCATCCTATTGTGACCCCAGCCAAGGTCATGACCCAGGTCACCCCGTTACC